>PYAF01001819.1:1091050-1115935 GCA_007407185.1 Glycine tomentella
AAACTCCATAGATTATGTCCATACTCTTTTTATAATTTTCTGATACCTGAAGTAGTCCAGATTAAGCTCTTTTCAGCCTATCTTCCAAAATTCGTAGAAATTCTATTTTAGGGTTCTCTGCCCTCATCCTTGCTGATAATTTGTTATCTAAAAGTATTTTATCCAATACTGAGGTTCCCATAAATTTCTAAGGTCATCTAGTCCTTGTTTGACCTAAAGGGTATTTTGGTAATTTTACCACTTTCCCTAGGGGCAAAATCGTCATTTCCTAAAATGTTCAAGGAATCTCTGTAATTGTTGCCCTAAGGGTATTCTGATTATTTTTCTAACATCCTAGAGTATTTATAGAATTTCCTCCTGAATATACTTTGCCAAAATACCTAGGGGCAGTTTGGTCATTTTCAAAAGTATCCAGGGGTATTTGCGTCATTTCCCTCAAATTTTTTTATACTGCCTCTGATTGACATTTTACCCTAATAATTTGAATACAGACTATCAATCGACAGTAAAAATTTGGGATGTTACAAAAAGTGATTTAACAAAACACCTGGCAGAGAACTTCGCAGTAATGTTGCAGTCTTCAAGCCCTTTGCAACCACTAACAACTAAATCTCCTTCATGTCATCATCTACAAAGAAATGTGAACATAACTAAGTTGAATGTAGAAACAAGATACCCATATGCATAGTTATCACTAATCTGTGTCAGTTGCATGATTCTGACACATGCACAAACATGAAAACCAAGTTTGAGGAAGGCAATTACTTCCACCATTCACCAATGAAATAAAAGAAAAATGAACAGTTACGAGCAGGAAACTTCATAGCATAAATCAATGTTGGTTAAACTTCTGTTGCTATGCACAAAACAAAGCAAAAAAACAATGGAAAATGAAGATGGGGAGTTGAAAAGCATTATTCAATCTATCTAGAAATGGAATATTTGTTTTTTTGGGTCAGACATGGGGTGTTGGTGTGTCACAGTTTCTAAGTTAGCAGAAGAAACATATATTGAAACATGGTCAAAAAAAATTTAGATTCACCTTGTGTGATTAGGATACCAGTTGTTGAGAGCTTGTGCTATAAGTTAGATCGTCCTTTTTCTTTTTTCAAAGACAGGTGTATCTACAACAGTTAGCAGAATTGCATAAAATGAAATATGAATAAGAGGAATTTAGTTTCATGCATTGCGATTAAGCTATCAGATTTTCTTAGATAGGGTTAAGTTTATGATTAGTTAATATTTATTTTCAATGCAGCATAACTAATTCATGGAAGGTATGCACTTTATCTTCGAAGAAGAAGGTTGTCTGGCATTTTCATGTCTCTGCTCATAGTTAGTTATGCCAGACAACCCCAAGAATGAAAGGAAAGTAGATGCACCAAGGTGAATGTGATTGAATTGACAAATGGTTTGATTCTCTAAGTCCCTCATCATATGCATGAATCTACATCAAGGTAAAGGTACTCCAACTGCCACTAGACCCGTTCATAATTACAAAAGTGGCTTAATGGCAAAAAAATGTTACACCTCAACATATTTCAATTATGGCTGCTATTTGGGTATTTTTCATGCCTTCTTGCAAGCTTCTTTAGCTATTATGTTATGGCATCCATATTGATGCCTATGCATGTTGTTTTCTGGTTTTTTGCTGATACTGATTCAAAACTCTGATTTTGTTATTATATTTGTGTCATCTTAGAGATATTCAGATAAATTAGTATTCCTTTGTAGAGAACAAAAACAATAGGAATGGTTTGTTTTCCCATACAGTAGTTCAATGCATTTTTCCTTAATTTATTTGTTTGAATTCAACAAAAACTTAAAAGTAGAAGTCCAAATTAACTTATTTTACAACCAAGCACCTAAACTGTTCTTAACTAGGGTCAAGATTCATTCCAAGAATAAATGAATGACCAACTTGAAGTCATGCCTTTTAGAAAGTGAAATCTATCATTGCCTTCAATATGTGTAGCCCAAATATCATGAGGCTATCATGCTCTAATTCCATCGGGTAACACCCCGTCTTGCATCTAAAAGACCAAAAGTGTAACTTGAACAAGTTTAATGCTAAGGACCAAGATGCTTAAGCCCAACCTACTGGTACTCGAAGTTACCTGTGCCAATCTTTATAAAGTAAATAATGCAAGACTAAACAAAACTACATGACATGCTACTGATGCTAGCCTGAGGGACACAATTAATATAAACCACTTGATATCCTTATAATAAAGTACTATATATGTTGGGGATCCTACATATTATTTTCTTGTAATAGTTAAAGGAAGAAAATAATTATGGATTTCAACCAGATATTTTTACACTCAATTAAATATTAGTGATCATAATTTGTGTCTCTTCAACCTTTAATTTGACTATTCTCAGATGTTAAAATTATCATTACATTCATAATAGCAGAATATCATTTCCATTTATATTCTTTAGGAGGCCATATTGATGTTCGAAACTATACATATTATGCATATATATGGTATGGCAAGAGGACCAGGAGTTTGACTTCAATGATGGTTATCTTCATGTTATGATTTCTAAAACAGTATACTTGTAGTTATATATAGTCAATGATAATTTTAGGGTGCTCTCCGATGCAAAGTACAATTATTTTGTCTTGAGCATACATGACTAGATTAGTTTGTAAACTTTATGTTTTATTTGAAGGAGAATGTTGCCTTGTTGTTGATGGTCTCGTACCCAGTGGGTAAGACAACATGCACTGATTGCATCTCGTAAAATAGAATAATGAGGATAAAAATAAATAAATATTTGTATTTAATCCTTGCGCAACACTTGAAGCATTGAATCAGAGTGCGAGACTCTTCTTTTGGGCACTCAATACAATTCCTATAATAGGAAATTATTTTGATGATTATAATACAAAACAACATGATCACTATGGGGAAAAAAAGGCTACATTTTAAAGTTTCAACAAGAGGAAACCTAGTGAAACATGATCTGAGGCCAAATGAAGAAAACACAAGCAGTGAAGCACCAAAGTTTTGAGCTTTGAACGTCTTTACCATTTTCGAGAAAGGGGGCAAAATAGGTTTTCGAAACTTACACAGTTTGGTGGCGCAAGACGCGGGCTAGCTTCGGTGGCCGTAGTTCACTTCAACCCTGGCTTCTTCAAAGGAGGTAACGCGACGAACACCGTGAGTGCGACAGTGACAGAGTGATGGTCGAGGTCGAAAACAAAGACCAAGGTAAGTAGCTTCTGCAAAGGCGGTTAAGCGACAAAGACCATGACTAAGAGAGTGAGATTGATGGAGGTCGAAAAGGAAGACGGTAACGCGTAGGCTAGGGCATGCAGAAATGACTCTGGCTTCTTCAAAGGAGACAAAGCTTAAACTGGATAAAACAATGTCGTTTTGGAGTTATGTTGCACTTTTCATTAGCCATAAACTACGACGATAGCCCAAAACCGATGTAGTATTCGATTTTCAACTACGGGTGATAAAAGACCGTCATTGATATGTTAGCTTTATTTACGGAAATGCCACCACACCATCTACTACGACGGTCATTGGGGAACCGCCGTCGAAAGCCTGTCGTAAAAGCTATATTATGTAGTAGTGACAGTTACTTTATATAGGTAAAGTCCTATAAAACTTGCACCTATAGACAATTAGTGTAGATAAAGTTTAATAAGTTTCTACCTACATATATATAATATAGGTAATATTCCATAAAAAAATACATATTAATTCTTTTAAAAAAAGTTTATGAGAGACTCAACACCACAATGTCATCTCACTCTTTTTCTCATATATAAGGTTTTCATTTCTCCTTCCACTACAAGAAAATTAAAATTCACACTAAATGCACTCCAACTAAATTCGAAGCACAAATGCACCTTCTCTTGTTAGCTTATTCCCCATTTTGCATCTCAACAATCATTGTTATTACCACTCACCACCACTCCCACTCCCCATTCTCTCTTCACCGTCAAACTCAAGCTTCCCATTTTTCGATCCCTCTTCTCCCAATCGCTTCTCACTCCCACGTTTCTCATGCGATGTTAGCATTTTTTAGAATATACTTCATTTTTTTTCTTCTCCTCTCTTTATGACAATGTCGTTTTGTTCAAGTTGTGAGCGTTTTGATTTCCACGCTAAGATTTGAACTTCGCGAAGAGATTTAGCTCTTTTTCTTCTCTCTATGGCTCTTGGAGAGTTCACTGTGTAGGAAACAACGGAAGTAAAGGGAGCAACAATTTGGGGGTTTGAGGACTTAGTGATGAAGGAGAATGAGGAAGAGCTCTCATTGTTTCTGGAGATGAAGAAGTGCGAGAAGGAGCGCAATGATCTGCTTCTTAACAACTTTGAGGAGTTCGATGCACCTCTTGGTATTGAATTGCCTAGCTTATGCTTGTGCATTAATTGGAATAGTTTTATGACTTCAATCGCGTGCCCAGTCATTAAAAGATGTTAAAAATATTGTAGAGGTTGATATTCATATGACTGAGAGATAGAGATGATTGTTTATTTTTTCTAGGGGATTGGTGTCTTACTTAATGCTCTTTATGGAACAATGTTTGGTTCCACTGTTTCTGTGTAAGTCTAACTCTTCATTAGTTTTAACTGCATTTGCTTCTTGTGCATGATCCATGTATCTTTCTATTGTAGCTTGATGAGCATCGTGGTTGTTTGTTCTATAGGGAAAATTTGGGACTCCTTGACTAACCCGAGTTGGAAGTCGTAGAGTTGTTTCGATTTCTGCTGGCTTTATGATATTCTTCTCTATTTTAGGAACCACATATAGGGATTGTAGAAAAAGAAAATATGTAGGTAAAACCTATATTAACAAATGCCCCTCAAATTTAACGGGCAAATTATCTTGCCCCTCAAATTTAACGGACAAATTGTCTGTAGAATAAAGTTTATAATACATTTATCTACATATTTTTAATTTTTAGTGACAATTTTTATTCATAAGCATGTCATTTTCCTTGGAGCATACACAAATTAATATATGTTATTATTACATTCGATACTGGGATATTTTTCTACACTATTTTGAGCTTTCTAAAGGAAGATCGGTGTAATATTTTCAACGCCTAAGAAGAAAGGTCAGTGTAATGATTTACATTTAAGAGAGGAGGTCAGTATAACAAAACCTAAAAATTAAAGAATTTTCTATAGGATTCAAAAGAAGAGATATATCAAGTGTAATATATAAGGACAAACCTCATAAAGAGTCCGTATAATTTATTCATATATATATGTGACGTTTCCAAAATTATTACATTAGTGCCTAATAACATCTGAGAAGGACATGTTACCTGTTTTAGAATTTAAGTCATGCATTAGCATAAATTGTTACGGACACTTCCTAACGCACCAACTTTAATTACCTAAGAAAATGCAGATTTCCATCATTAAAGACTAGCTTATCATTTAAATTTTAATATATTATTTTATTTAATAATTTTTTATATATTTATTTATTTATTAAAGAATTAAATTTAAAAATTATTTAAAATTCTTTAAAAACGAAACAAAAACAAAATTTATCAATTAAAAAAATAATTAAAAGTCGTAAAGCTTTTAATGACTTTCAAGTTGTAAGTTTTTTTTAAGTTTGGTAAAAAAAAATTCTCTTTATAAAAAATTGTTAATAATTTTTTAATCTAATTATTTAATAAATAAATTTGTGTTTTTTCAATTACAAACAAGTTTTTAATAAATAAAAATTATATTATTTTAATCTAAATATTTTTAGTTTATTATTTTATTTGATAATTCAATTAAAAAATTATTTATAATTTTTTTAATTATTTTTATCAATTAAAAAAATGTTTGGTTCATAATTTTCTTACAACTTTTAAGTCATTTATTTTTCTTTAAAAAATTTTGTAAAATTTGTTTACAAATTTGAAGTTGTAAACTCTTTTATTATTCTAGTTTTAAAAAATTAAAAGAATAAATTGAAAGTGGTAATATTAGTTATGACTTCTAAATCAAAAATAATAGGTGTTATAATTTATTCTTTTTTAATAATTTATTTTAAATCGATACCCGTAATAAAAAAAAGTCCCAGATAATAAAAAAGCCAAATAAAACAACAAAGAAAAGCAAAATTATCCATAGGCATTAATAAAACACTAACTTTTAGATTGATTTGCCTCCACCAATGTCTAGATAAATTGGATGTAATAGGGTCAGTTAGGAAATCTCCTTCCGAATAGAATGAAGTAAGTTGACATGGATTTTACACCCACATCAACTGTATTGCCAATGACATTTTATAGAATAATAGTTTTCTTAATTCTATCTGCGCAAAAATGATTTGAATACAAAGAGGGAAATATGAAGAAAAATTAGTACGAAATGCACGAACTGACGATAATGTTCAGTAATTTCAGCTTTCATCATTAGCTCCCTTTCTCATCATTTAACAATCTTAATTACAAATTGAAAATCTAATTTCATAATGAGATATTGCTCTCACTCTCCCTATACCATTTTATGGCGTTTAGTTTTCTTCAACCCATTTAAACCTTATTTCACTCAATGAGAAATTGAAAATCCAATTTTATAGTGGTCTCTTTTTCTTCAACTCAGTTAAACACACTCACTAGATGGCTCCTTTGAAACTTTTGTGGTACAAGCCCTACAGAATGGAGTTTTAGATCATGGCTTCCCTTAATTAGATGACATTCAATGAAAATTTATGAAAATTTAAGAGACTGTGTACAAGTTGTTGCATATTCTGGCTTATGTCTCCAATTCTTCATGCTTTGAAATTGATAATTTTAGGTGTGGGAGTGAGAACTTTGCCCGATAAGTGGGATAGTATTATAGTTTTCTGTTATTTTATTTTTCTTTTAAATTAAAATTTGATTTATTATTTAAAATAATAACAAATTAGCTCTTTTGTGCATTTCATACGATTATTCTTCGTAACATATAGCATTGTTCTACAAAGAATATGATGATTTATCTGCTTTTGTTGCTCTTTGTGGTAGTAATATTTTTTTACATATAGATTGGTTCTATTTATAGATTATCTTATATGTTTTTTTAATGGAAATATTTAATCTTTTAGAGAGAGACATCACTTGATTATTGATAAAGAGTTATATCTCATAATCCTTAACTAGTAGTCATATTTTATGACTTTTCACTAAAAATATTTTATGACTTTTAGGAGACGTTTACTAGGGGATAAATTTTCACTTTCCCATTAATCCTAACTTAGAAAACTTAATTTGGAGATTTTTCAATTTCCCTTAAATTCTAATTGAAAAACTTAATTTCTCATATTTGATTGAAACATATTTATGAGGAAACTGATTCCTAGGAATAGTGTATTTTTTTTATAAAAATATCATGTTATTATTATTAAATTATTTAATATGATAAATAATAATAATTACTGGTATAATTATCATATAACTTTTTAATACCTAAAAAATTTATTTAAAGATTCCCAATAATAATCAATTAAACAAATTTTCTTCATTTAAAAAAAAACTTGATTCATAGGATTCTTAATTTCTAAAAATCATGATTTTGAGACATTTATTTTCCCTACCAAACGCTCCTTTCAATGAAAAGTCACAATCTTTAATTTTAAAAATCTGTAACAGATTTCACCTGATTTATTTTAAATCTTTAATACCCGTATTTTTATATTAATAAAAAACAAATATAATAAAAAATTTCCCGTATTCTTATATTGATTTTTTTTTTGTATAACTTTTATACTGATTTTCTATTTTCTATTTGTTATCTCATCTCATTTTTTTCATCCATTATCTCATCTCTTTTGTTTTTTCATCCGTTGTCTCATCTCATCCAAAGATGTGTAGTTCCCGAAGATATAAAATCATTTTCAATCAAATATAGACAGTACAAAAGAAGACAAAATTGAAATCAATTATAAATAATAAGGTGTAAAATAAAAAAAGCTTCTTTAGCGTAGTGACCTACAAATGAGTATGAAATATAAAATGATTTTTACTTTACTTGAATAAATTAATATATTATTATTATTATTATTATTATTGTCTATACTAATAATAAAGAGAAACTCTTATTTATTTTATATATTTGATTAGATTATTTTATCCTTTGTTAATTTTTAAATTTTTATTGTTTTTTCTTAATAATTATTCATTACTCTTATGTTAGTTTTTTTTTTTAATTTATAATTTATTTTAGTTAAAATCTCTCTCCACTAGTAGTATATAATGATTTCTTAGTGACACTGGCTCACACCACACACCAGGGAGAGGAAAGAAGCAACTGACTGTCCCTTCTAACATGTACATACTTTTTCTTCTTCTTTCTTCTGTTTTAATATTAATCATTTGCACAATTCTCTCTCAGTTTTAACTTTTTATTCTATTTTATTTTAAAATATTGATATTGCTTTCATTTACTATATTGTTGGTTGGCCTCTAAGCTTTTCCTTGTGTTCTGTTCTGCTCTTTGATTTTATAGTGTGAATGAAAAAAAAAAGAAAACGGTTGTGGGTTCTTGAAGTTATGACTCTTAATATGCACCATTTCAAGCTTATGTTTTTTTGCTTCGGTGGATTAGAATTTCTCTTCAAACCCGGTCCTTCATTCATTTGGCTGAGTTTTTTTTTTTTTTTGTCATTTTTTAATTTAATTTTCCAAATAAGAAAAAGGTGAATTGTGGGGATGTGAAAAAATATAGTGGTGTAGTGTTGTATCTGTGTTTCGTGTATCTAGTTTCAAAATTTATGTTTAGTTTAGTTATTTGTCAATCACAATTCACAACTGGGTTCTCTGCGATCTGCACAGTTTTAATGATGCATCACTTTTTTTTGTATTGTTAATTTGGTGGGTGAAACTACCTGCACAGATAAAGCTGAAACTAAATCAATACATTAATACATACCTAATATTTTAAAATTGAATTTACTAATCAAGAAAGAGAGGGGAAAGCACACTCATGAAGCCGTTAAAAGGTGAAAACCGTGGTTCTTGTGGAGGTGGGAGAGGGGTGGAGTGTACCTAACACCCCTAAGATTTGGTTTTCTCTGTTTTTGTCATTTTAAGGTGTGCAGGTGTCATATTAATTGGAGGATGTTTTATTTATTTATCTATTTTTCATGAAAGATTTTATTTTCAACTAAGTTTTTTTGCAATTGTATGTGATTTCTTAGCCTCAGGAAGATTGCTACTGCAAGTTAAAGCCATGCTGGGGAGGGGCTGTTTGATGATTTGTCATTTTATTGTTATCAACCAATGGGTTGTTGCATGCTTTTATATATGGCTTTTCTGGCTTTTTTGTTGTTATCAACTTATCATGCTTCCTTTAAGTGTTAAAGATATTTTGGTAGATGTTTTAATTTCCCTGTTCTGAGTTATTTCTGCAGTTATTAACTTAACTCTAATGTTCAATAGATCGGGTATTCATGTCAACCTCTTGATCTCTCTGAGTATTCTTGTTATCCTACACATGTTGGATGCTTCCTATGCTTTTAGTTTTACAGCAGCTAGGGGCTGAGGTCAAATTTTCTAACATGTATTTGATGCAGATATTGAGCTTATGGGTTCTTTGTTAAGTATGGCTAATACAAAGGCCAATCAAAGTGAGTCTAGTGCAACCTCACCAAATGAAACCTGCAAGAGGCAAAGAATGTCACCTGCCTCTGTTGAAGAATGTCCAAGACTTATTCCTAATCTCCCTGATGAGTTATCCCTTCAGATTATTGCTAGACTTCCTAGAATTTGTTACTACCATGTAAGGCTGGTGTCTAGGAGGTGGAAAACAACTATAACGAGTTCGGAATTATATAAAGTAAGAAAAGAGCTTGGAACAAATGAAGAGTGGCTATATCTGTTGGTTAGGATTGGACAACATAAACTCTTATGGCATGCTCTAGACCCCCGTTCTCGAATATGGCAGAGATTGCCTATTATGCCCAGAGTTGTCAATGAAGAAGATTCCCTAAAGGTTTCTTCTAGGCTTTGGATGTGGAACATGGTCGAAGGTATCAGAATTGCTGAAATTATTAGAGGTCTGCTTGGACAGAAGGATGCATTGGATGACATGCCCTTTTGTGGTTGTTCTTTTGGAGCTGTTGATGGATGTCTTTATATTCTAGGTGGATTCTCTAAAGCTTCAACTATGAAATGTGTATGGCGATTTGATCCGATACAAAACTCATGGAAGAAGGTGAATTCTATGTCTACAGGTAGGGCATATTGTAAGACAGGGGTCTTAAATAACATGCTTTATGTTGTTGGAGGGGTTAGTCAAGGTCAAGCTGGATTGATTCCTCTTCAATCTGCTGAAGTTTTTGACCCCTTCAACGATACATGGTCTGATGTACCTAGTATGCCGTTCTCAAGAGCCGGAGTCATGCCCACAGCTATTTTGGCTGACATGTTAAAGCCTATTGCCACCGGGTTAAGCTCGTACAAAGGAAGGTTATATGTTCCCCAAAGTTTGTATTCATGGCCCTTTTTTGTTGATGTTGGGGGAGAAATATATGATCCTGAAACAAATTCATGGATGGAAATGCCAAATGGAATGGGTGAGGGATGGCCCATTAAGCAAGCAGGAACCAAATTGAGTGTTGTTGTGAATGGTGAATTATATGCTTGTGATCCTTCAAATTCTGTGGATAGTGGAAGGATCAAGGTATATGATCAAGGAGAAGATGCATGGAAAGCTGTTATTGGAAAAGTCCCTGTATATGATTTTACCGAATCGGAGTCTCCATATCTACTAGCTGGTTTCCATGGAAAGCTTCATTTCATCACAAAAGATGCCAATCATGATATTTCTGTTCTGCAGGCTGACCTGTGCAGTAATTTGGATTCTTCACCATCAACCTCGACACCTCAATCACCCAAATCCATAGAGGACGATTTGTTGCAAGAATCAACTGAAACAGATGAAGTTGTTTGGAAACTAGTTGCAAGTAAGGGTTTTGGGCAGGCCGAACTTATCAATTGCCAAGTTATTGATATCTAGGCTGATACCAAGCAACAAATCTGACAGCCAAGATATCAGATTACTGTTAGTTATGCATAATTTTGATGAATTCTGTAATAGTTTGTATTTAGTTAATATTTTTATCTCAGGTAAATATGTCCCATAGAAATTGTCATCTTTGACACTGATTTACTTGTTGCTAGGTAAATACTCTAGTTTATCAACAGCAGAATGGTATTTTAAATCAACAGCAGAATGGTATTTTAAACTATTCATTCTGTACAAGAATTAACATATAAATGGGCAAATAGTGATACTTGCAGCAGAAATTTAACATACTCTCATCCAAGTCATGATTTGCTTAGGTTTAGGATAGCTTCTATATGATTCAAATTGTGCACATAATTGATATAATATTTGCTGCTATCTCCTACTAATGTAGAGCAAGTTAAATCAGACATTTATCTCCGAATTGCCCTCTAAATATGTTTAAAATATATTCTAAAAAATATGTATATATGTATACTAGAATATATATATATAAAGAATAGATACTAATTAATAAAACTGATAATATATGTTACTAATGATTATACTAATTTTTTAATAATATATGTTGTCACTAATTATAATTTAATCCAAAAAAATATATGCCAATTAATAGATTTTATAAGAATTCTATATGACTTTTCATCAACTGCTAATATTTTTTTTATCTATATACGTAATTATTATTAATATTATATTATAAACACATTTGTATATATTATATATAATTGTTATAAAATTTGATGACTTTTAATTATTATTATTGTTATATCTGATGAGTTGGTTACTTTTTTTATTATGAGATTATTATTTTGGATTCTATTTGATTGTTATTAAACTTGTGATATCAAAAAAAATCTTTCAAAAATTTGAAACAGAAAATTAATAAGTTATAAATATACGTATTTTCTTCTTGTATCGTTTCAAATAAAATAAAGTTAGATGTTAGTTATTTAAATAATTAAAGTGCAAAAAAGAAAAATTCCAGTTCCCCTTTGATGTTTTTCTGGATCCATCTTTGTTTGGAAAAAAAATACTTTTATTTTTCTCGTGACGACAATAATTTTTGGAAGTATACATTTAATATGTAAAAATATACTAAATATGTTAATTTCTACAAGAAAATTTTTAAATTTTTATTTTTTGCATAAATTATGTTTAGAGTTCCTATAAAATTTAAAAATTATTAATTTGATCCTCATAATTTTTTTTATTAATTTGGTTCCTATTAAAATAAAATATTTTTTATGAAGACCAAATTAATACTAATTTTTATAATAATACTTTTCAAATTTTATAGGGATCTCAAACATATTTTATCTTTATTTTTTCGAATATATTATGCTTCTACAATCAAAATTTATTATTTAATTCCTTAAATTACATATAATGAAATTAAACTAAATTTTATTTAAATCACAAATTATATCATTGTGATCTCAAAAGATTATCTTTAATCACAAATTATATTTTCTATTGGTCAATCTGTTGCAGTTGTAATTTGCTGCGCATATATATCTTAGTGCTGATACCTTTATTTAGTGGATTAATTCTTTACACAAGTAATTTTCATACCTTGCGTTTTGGCTCATAAGATGGTATAAGGAGAAACTCTTTCTTGTTGATTTTCCTTCTTTCTTGCTTCCGCAACCATGTCTTCACAAACATCTTTTCTGGATCCTATCACCAATCCTGCAAATCCTCTTTACTTGCATCCCAACGAAAATCCTTCTCTTGTCCTTGTTTCCCCTCCCATGAATGGCAAGAACTATCACACATGGGTTCGTGCGAAACAAGTTTTGATTTCGAAGAATAAATTCGTTTTGGTGAATGGTAGCTTTCCAATTCCAGATTCTTCTGCTCCCACCTACTCTGATTGGCAACGTTGCAACACCACTGTGCTTTCTTGGATCGATGTTCCCTTACCGAGTCCATTGCCAAATCGATTCTTTCCGTGGAACGAGCAGACAAGGCCTGGAAGGATTTACGTGATCGGTTCTCGGAATCAGACATTTTTCGCATTTCTGATCTTCTTGAAGAAATTTATCATCTTCAGCAAGGAGAACATTCTGTTGGTGACTATTTTACGGAGTTAAAGATTCTTTGGGATGAATACGACAATTTGGATCCTCTTCCCCCTTGCACTTGTGGCTCATCTTCTACCCTACGTGTTTCTAGGGATCGCAATTATGTTGTTAGATTCTTGAAAGGGTTGAATGATTCATTCTCTATAGTGTGCTCTCAGATTATGCTGATTGATCCTTTCCCCAATATCAATAAGGTTTTCTCCCTTGTCATTCAACAAGAACGCCAATTTAATTTCGACACAATTGCTGGCTCACATGTGGAATCTCGAGCTTTCGTCCATAATTCTAACCAACGTAATTGACCTGATCCCGGTAGAGGTCGTGGTCGAGGACGAAATACTAAACTTTGCACTCATTGTGGCAAGACGAACCACACCATTGATACGTGTTTTGTCAAACATGGTTATCCCCCGGGTTATCGGTCCAGGGCGGTGTCGAAATCTGTTAACATTGCCGATTCTTCTTCAGAAACTCTTGCCACTAATTCTGTGGTTTTTTCTCAAGAACAGTACAAAGGTATTCTTGATTTGCTGCACAAATCCACGGTAACTGAAAAAGGATCTACTCCCTCACACGCTTCCAACCTGGTGCATGTGCATGCTTCCTCCTCCAATGTTGACCCTGGAACTTCTGGTAAGCATTTAATTGAATGGATTCTGGACACTGGAGCAACTGATCACATCACAGGTTCTATCACCAATTTTTCTTCACTTTCCACCATAAAACCCATTTCTATCAATTTACCCAATGGCTCTCATGTGTTCGCATCTCATTCAGGCACCATAGTTTTCTCAGATGATTTAATATTACATGATGTTCTTTATGTTCTAGAGTTTCGTGTCAATCTAATTTCTATTACAAAATTACTTCCTTCATGCAATCTTACTTTCTCTGGTTCTTCTTGTGCCATTACACAGATTCATTCCCAGCGGATGATTGGTTCAGTTGAACTCCGAAATGGTCTTTTTGTGCTGCTGGAACCTTTGGTGCCTTAAGTTCATGCTTGTCGTGCTTGTCCCACCAATGATTCCATGTTGTGGCATCTTCGACTGGGACACATTTCCCAATCAAACATGAAACATATCTGTACAAAATTTCCTTTTTTACCTTCTCATCATGATGTTCCTTGTGATGCATGTCAATATGCCAGACAACACAAACTTCCTTATACGTCTAGTTTGAGTTCTACTTCGTGTATTTTCGAATTGTTGCATGTTGATATTTGGGGTCCTTTTATGACCCCCTCTATTCATGGTCATCGTTACTTTCTCACTATTGTTGATGATTTCTCTCGCTACACTTGGGTTCTCCTTATGAAAACTAAAAGTGAAACACGTACACATTTAAAGAATTTCATCATTTTTGTTGAAAATCATTTTCAGACTCATGTCACCATTCGCAGTGACAATGGCCCAGAATTTTTTATGCATGATTTCTTTAATTCTAAAGGCATTGTCCATCATACGTCTTGCGTTGAATCACCACAACAAAATGGTGTTGTTGAACGTAAGCACAAACATATCCTTAATGTCAGTCACGCCATTTTCTTTCAAGCAAATTTACCAGAACCACTATGGTCCTTTTCAGTCACTCATGCTGTCCACATTATTAATCGTCTTACAACTCCCTTACTTTCCAATCGCACTCCTTATGAGGTTTTGCATGGCACTCCTCCGTCCTTTAATCATCTAAGAGTCTTTGGATGTCTCTGTTATGCGAGCACGCTTACCTCTCATCGTCATAAATTTTCACCGAGAGCTCGAAAGGCCATCTTCCTTGGTTACAAGAATGGCACTAAGGGTTATCTCCTTTTTGACCCAGCCTCTTATAGCCTTTTTACATCCCGAAATGTAGTCTTTTATGAAAACCAATTCCCCTTCACATCCAACAATTCACATCAAACAGATTCACTATCCTCAGCCCCACCCCCACATACCTCTCCATCTCTTGAACTTGATTTTACCCCATCCATCTCTGACCAGCCCCTCCCTACACCAAATCCTATTGCTGCCACACCTACTCGGCGCTCTTCCCGTACACGAGTTTCTTCTACTCGTTTACGTGACTATGTTTGTAACCTTTCTTCCTCTTCAACCACCGCTCTGTATCCTCTCACCTCTGTGATGTCTTTTGCTCGGTGTTCAGACTCTTACGCACGTTTTTGCAATTCAATTACTTCCCATGAAGAACCTTGGTCCTACACTGAAGTCGCGAAGCATCCTTGCTGGCAGGATGCCATACGTGCTGAGATTGTAGCTCTTGAACAAAATGAGACATGGACCATCGTTGATTTGCCTCCAGGAAAATAACCTATAGATTGTAAGTGGGTTTACAAAATTAAATATCATGCTGATGGCACCATTGAACGTTACAAAGCACGCCTTGTTGCCAAAGGTTACACCCAACTTGAGGGTGTGGATTTCTTTGACACATTTTCCCCAGTTGCAAAAATTTCTACTGTTCATGTTCTCCTTTCACTTGCTGTTTCGCAGGGTTAGATTCTTGAGCAATTGGATGTCAACAATGCTTTCCTTCATGGTGATCTGAATGAGGAAGTTTACATGATGCTTCCTCCTGGGCTTCGGTCTCGCAGTTCTAAGCAGGTATGCAAGTTACAAAAATCACTTTATGGCCTTCGCCAAGCCAGCAGACAATGGTACTCGAAGCTGTCTCAAGCTCTCTTGTCTATGGGTTATACTCAATCTGCCGCAGACCATTCTCTATTTGTTCGCTTCTCTGGTGCATCATTCACAGCATTACTAGTTTATGTTGATGATATTGTGCTTGCCGGAAATGATTATGTTGAAATTCAGTGTGTCAAATCACATCTTGACTCTCAATTCCGCATTAAAGATCTCGGTGTTTTGCGTTATTTTCTTGGTCTGGAAATTTCCCGTTCCACAAAGGGACTAGTCCTTAATCAATGCAAGTATGCTCTTGAGCTTATTGATGATGCTGGTCTCCTAGGTGCTAAACCTGCACCCACCCCTATGAAGCCTTCGACTAAGCTTCGGTCTGATGATGGTGTTCCTTACACTGATCCTTCACAGTATAGGCGATTAATAGGACGGTTGTTGTATCTAACTATCACTCGTCCGGATATCTCATTTATTGTCCAACAATTGAGTAAATTTGTCTCCAATCCCATGGACACTCACATGACTGCTGCAACCCGTGTGCTTCGTTACCTTAAAGGTTCTCCTGGACTTGGGTTATTTTATGGTGCTGATAACACTATGATCCCTTCTGGTTTCTCAGACTCAGATTGGGCATGTTGTTTGGAGACTCGTCGCTCCATTACTGGTTATTGTGTTTTTATTGGTTCATCTCTCGTTGCTTGGAAGTCCAAGAAACAAACCACTGTGTCTCGCTCTTCTTTTGAAGCAGAATATCGCGCACTTGCTAGCCTTACTTGTGAACTGCAATGGCTGTCTTTTCTGCATAAAGATCTTGGTGTTAATTTGTCACAACCAATTCCAATTTACTGTGATAATCAATCTGCTATTCACCTTGCTCACAATCCGAGTTTCCATGAGCGAACGAAACATATAGAAATCGATTGTCATGTTGTACGTGAACGTATTCAAACTGGTCTTCTTCACTTGTTTCCAATCCCCTCATCAGCACAACTTGCGGATGTCCTTACTAAAGCTCTCCATCCAGCTCCATTTCGAGAGTTTATTTCCAAGTTGTGCCTTCTCAACATCCATGCTCCAACTTGAGGGGGGATATTACGATATCTTTTATATTCTGTTGTAACTAACTTCATTCTGTTTTTTTTTCTTTTTTTTTTTCTATTGGTCAATCTGTTGCAGTTGTAATTTGCTGCGCATATATATCTTAGTGTTGATACCTTTATTCAGTGGATTAATTCTTTACACAAGTAATTTTCATACCTTGCGTTTTGGCTCATAAGACTTTGATTTTTCTTCTTTTAAGAAAACGTCACTAACAAAATTACTCAATTGCCCTACCCCTATCCCCTCTGACCCCAAGTGATTCTCCTGGCCCTAACCAACTAAACTATATTCACAACATCACTATTTAAACTTAAATTATCATTCATTACCAACTTCTCCTTACCCCCACACCCCTCCATCGAGTTCTTTACATTGAAACCCGTGACACTGTGTCAGCACTCAGCATCGACAAAGTCCTGTATGACATAATTTTGAACTTAATTTCCATTTCTTCCCAGCACCATCACTACACCCACGACCACCTTCTCTGGTCTCGACGCCTCCTCCGTACTTCCGTCATCTCCAAATTTGCCATCACGGCTCTCGCCACGGCGGAAACGTTACTTGCGCTCTTTCCTTTGGATCTCTTCTTTCTTATTATTATCCATAGCTTTGGTGAGTGCATGGGGTTTGGAAATTGGAGTTTCGAGAGAGAAAGAGAGAGTGAAGAGAGTTGAAGTTTTCTTTGTTTGAGAGAGAGAGATAGTTAAGTTGGGATGATGTAAATAGAGAAGAGAACCAAAACTCCACTTCCTATTGGCTAAATGGTTGATAGAAAGTGAGATCAAGATGGTTGTGTCGATCGTCTACTTCTACCGTAAGGCATAATGTAACTCACACTAACAAGTTGTTGGTGTGCTCGACTGCCATGTTTTCACCGACATGTAGATTTGGTAATCACCAACGTTATCATCCTCACCTGAGGCAGATGGATCATTGGATCAACAGCCATGGTGAACAGTTGATTTTCTGTCTCAGATCGAGGTAGGCAGTTCTGCACCAATGCAAGTTGTTTATGCTTCTGTTGAAAATCACAGGGTAAGAGATTATTATATAGTGAGTGTTCGAACAAAGAGGTGGTAAGTGGTGTTTATATAGTGGGGATTTGGACGTGTGAGGAAATTTAGAGTGATGATGCTTATTGGCTAGGTTTGGATCGATTTTCGGAATTGGCCGGTAAAATCCGTCCAATCCAAACCGATCCAATTACCTACTTAGGCTTTTTAGTTTTACATTTAAGTTATGAGTTCTATTTGAAAATTAGAAAATTGTATTTGTTTTTGCCCAATGAACATGTTTACAACAATGTTTCATTGCTCTTTATTTTGTCTAATGAACATGTTTATCCAATGAAAATTAGAAGATTGTGTTTATTTTTGTCCAATGAACGTGTTTGTTTATACTAGATACTCCTTATTTTGATAAAAATAAGTCTCTAAGTTTTATTTTTAGACATTTTAAAAAACTGAAAATCGATTCAATCCAAACCGAAAAAAATTGGATTGGATTGGATCGGATTTGAAAAAAAAATCAAACCGAATGGATGATCAAATGACCAAACCAAAGGGGATCGGATGATTTTTTGCTTCAAAATCGATCCAATCCAGACCGCGAACACCCCTAATAAATTTTATATCTAAAGATATTTTTTACCTCAAAAACAAAAAGTTTCTTATAGATTCTACCTTCTATTACATAGTTAAACTTCTAAATGTAGCAATACAAATAGAATTAATTAAGATTATTCACTACTAAAAAGAATAATTTTAATATCATTATGTTAATATTGATTTTTTAATAAAATTGATGTTAACAATCATGCGGTACTATATTTATAAATAATATGAGTTTGTTAACATCAATTTTTGAAAAACTGGTGTTAACGAACTCATGTTAACATTATTTTTTAAAAAAATTGATATTATAAAATAATAAATTAACATCAATTTTTAGTAAAAATTAATGTTAAACCTACGTTTAAAAATATATCTTGCCTCTACTAATCCTAATTCACTTAGTCTCTCGCTCTCTCTTCCTCTTATTCTTAGCTCCCTTTATCGTGCTCTTTTTACCCAAATAGACCATCTCGCCGACACTATTTGGCAATACTCTCCCTCGCCATCCTCATAACCAATGCCACCACCTTTGCTGCCACCGCTGTCTTCGGCATCCTCCTAAGCGAACACACCCACCTCCCGCTCTTTCTTCAGTACAACTCTCATCATCCTTGGTCTTTGTTTCGTCTGCGTTCCATAGGGTGGTGTAAACCCTCATTCCTTGCTTGATTGGGTAAGCAATGCTCTCTTTTTCGTTGTTTCGAAAACCCAAATTGGCACACTATCAACTTACCACCTGATGTACCCGTCATAGACTCATAGTTAGTTAATGGATCGTACACGCTTCGGATAAAAAAATATGAATAGCATTGTGTTTTGATAAAATTTATCAACTCACACAATTGATGTGGGATTCCAGTGAATGGTGTAATTCTGAAAATCAGCAGTTGGGTCAAACCAGAGGTAAACTTGTTGCTCTCTGCTTCCTTTTACATGTGTGTACATGTTAGTGTGGACAATGTATGGTTGTTATGTACTATTGCCTAAGAACTAAAAATCTATCTCGTCATGTTGGCATTCTGCAGAGGATAACTATATGGATTTTGAGTGAACTTGAATGCCAAAAGTCAAATGCAAAAAACAACACACACAACATTATGAAAAACTGCAACACGAAGGATTATGAAAGCATTATGACAACATTATGCAAAAAGCAACACAGACAACACTAGGCTTCCTAATACCAGCAGCATTATGAAAAAGAAATATGGTTCGGCAGAAAATGTGTCGAAGAAATATGGTTCTCACCTGCGACCTGAAGTGATGGTGATGAAGGCTCAAGTCTACGACCAAGCCAGCGGAAGACGACAATGGCCAACGGCGACACCTACGTTGAGAGTGACCAATGTCGTGAGTGAGAGTGGTGAGAGCGACTGAGATTGAGAGTGGAGGAATTGATAGTGAACACAAAAGAGAAGGAAAATGAGATTGGTGTTTGTAATTTGGGAAAAATAACAACATTAATTTTATAAAAATTAATGTTAGCAATTGATTAAATAATATAGATTTTAAAAAAAATTGACATTAAGATATACACACAACATCGATTTTAAAAATTGATGTTGTTAATTGATCAAACAACGTCGAATTCTTAAAAAATTGATCTTAATATCTAAACACAACATTGATTTTTAAAAAATCAATATCAACTAATTCAATCTATTTACAATTATGTTATCGTCATTTTTTTAGCATTGGTTTTTATATAATTGATGTTAAAAATCGACATTAAAGAGATATTTCCTAATAGTGGGCACGGCGGTGGTGGCGGAGGAAGAGCGAGATTGTGTTTGGTGCTTGGTAGTGACGGATGGGTTGGGAACTTGGGTTTTCCAGGTGTGGTTCACCCAAAAGTAGGGTACTACACTGCACTAACCGTTCTCAAAACAAAAATAGCTGTTGTGGGTGCAGGGGATCAGAGTTGCTGTCTTTGTCGAAATCCAAATTCCTCTTTGTCCTATACGAGAGGGAAAAATATATTTGGCTCGAGGCTCCAAATGGCTGAGTTAATTTGTTTTGGATATTTTTATAAACAAAATATTAGTATAAATTTCTTTTAAAATAATCTATTAGTATGAATTTCTTTTTATCATTGATCTGTCAAACTAAGTTAATAAAAAGAGACCTATATTAATATTTTCTTTATAAAAATATCCAAAATGGTAGATCACTCCCTAAGTTCCTCTAAAACCCCACATTAATCCAATAGCCCCAGTCAGTGAGACAAAATATTAACACCTATACAAGTAGCATTCATTCCATTTAGGTGAACAGAATAATTTGTGTTGGCAGTAGAAAAAATAAAAAATAAAATTGAGTTAGCATTTCAGCTAATCCAAAGAGAGGAACCTCCCATGCATGCATTAGTGTGTATTTAGATAAACTAATAAATTGAATTTAAATAAAATTAATTTTTAATTAAAATTGATCGTGAAGGGTGTTTTTCAATTTTCACAATGCACTGATGCACATATATATTTTTCTCACTTCCTAACAAGTAAACTATTAAATTAAAATAGATCTCTATCTCTATACATAACACTTTTTATGGCTTTTTAATATTTTTATGTACAAATATTTTAAATATTGCCTTCATCGTTTGTTGTTATAAGGATTTAATTCAAAATAAGGATAATATATACGAGAATAATACAGTATTAGTTATTGTTGATTCATATTTCGAATATATATTTTTAATTTTTTTTTCAGAAATAAGAGTGATATTAACGGTGAGAACCCCAAGAGCTAGTGCTCTGATAGCATAAAAGAGTTGAAAATACGAATTGGGTGAACATGAATATACATATTGAAACTAAATATTTTTTGTTGTACAAGAATATGAGGGGTGTATGCATACAGAACACACTTAGTTAACTTTCCTCGTTTCCAACTTTAATAATACACAAAACACTAGTTTATTAAAAAAGAAAGTACGATACATTTCATCTAAAATTTATATAAAACTTTAGCCTCTATATACGAAGGTACATAACATTCACCCATCTGGTGAAGTTTAAGACCAGAAACATCAAACCGACAACATTCTGTATATTACAACAAGATTATGTTACAATGTCTCAGCAAAACATGGCTTTCATGGATTTGTTGAAACCTTAATCAAGTCTTTCTCATCGCCGTCTCTTACCCGTGTATGTCTTCTGAGCCTTTTGGGAAACAAAGAGAAGCATCCACTTGATGTATTGGCCTTGGCACCAATCTTGTTCATTTTGGTTCTTCCCTTTTCTGTTTCCTTCATTTTTTCCTTGTGCTGCTTCCACGACACATATGCTTCAGCAAGTTCAACACCAGCTGCCATCTTCTGTGTCTCAGCTAGACAATATTGTGTGTTTTTGAGAGCACATGATTAGTGGGATGGATTTGATTTATAGTCATGTGATTATTGGACTGGCTTGGCATGCAAGTAAAAGAGTCACAATAAATTAATGAAATTAAACGTGTAGCTATAGTTTGACTGTTTTTCCATGCTATATATGTATACTATGTTTTTGTTTGGTAGTTAAACTTGGTGACCAAGTAATATTTAATTACACTACTACAGACGGGGGAAACGACGACGGTTCTAGAGCCCAAACGACGACGGTTCTCGAATCGTCTTTGTTGTGGGTGTCGTTGTAAGTTGGCACTTTCGACGACGGTTTTAAAAATTGTCTTTGTAAATTTTTTTATTTTTTTTTAATTTTTTTTAAAATAGATACAAAGACGGTTCTGCAAAAACCGTCTTTGTTTGTGCACTTTCAAAGACGGTTTTTCAGTAACCGTCTTTGTTTCCCTTCATTTTAAATTTTTTTTATTTTAAAATAAATGAAAAGAAGACGGTTTTACGAAAACCGTCTTCGTAGGCCACCATTCAAAGACGGTTTTTACCAAAACCGTCTTTGTTTCCCTTTTTTTGAAATTTTTTTTTATTTTAAATTAAATGAAAAGAAGACGGTTTTCCCAAAATCGTCTTTGTAGGCCACCATTCAAGGACGGTTTTTACAAAAACCGTCTTTGTTTCCCTTCATTTTAATTTTTTTAATTTTAAATTAAATGAAAAGAAAACGGTTTTCCCAAAACCGTCTTCGTAGGCCACCATTCAAAGACGGTTTTTACCAAAACTGTCTTTGTTTCCCTTTTTTTGAAATTTTTTTTTATTTTAAATTAAATGAAAAGAAGACGGTTTTCCCAAAACCGTCTTTGTAGGCCACCTTTCAATGACGGTTTTCGTAAAAACCGTCTTTGTTTCCTTTTATTTGAATTTTTTTTATTTTAAATTAAATGAAAAGAAGACGGTTTTCCCATAACCGTCTTTGTATGCCACCATTCAAAGACGATTTTTACGAAAACCGTCTTTGTTTCCCTGCATTTTAATTTTTTTTAATTTAAAAGAAAGGATAAGAAGACGGTTTTCGTTAAACCGTCTTTGTAGGCCACCATTCAAAGACGGTTTTCACGAAAACTGTCTTTGTTTCCCTATTTTGTTTTTTTTTTTAAATATCTATGGAAATTGAAATTGATTTGTATTATTACTACCAAATAAATGTAAGAAATACACCACATTGTCATAATTTCATTCTATAATAAATAAATAAATAAAAAAACAAATTCAACAGCCTGAAAACACTAATCAACTAATGCATATATAACTCATTCAACATAAACAAAGACTAATGCAATCATATAAGAATAATGAAATCATATATTGCAAAAATGAATTTAGAAAAAGTAAAAATTGTATAATTATAAGTGAAATATTATCAAATTACAAAGTAACATAGAAGATATGCCTTACTTTTTTTTCACCCATCCAAGTCCTTCAAAATCAAATTATAGACGAATATATTTCTCTCCAATTGATTTCACTATCTGGCAAGCCGACTCCTACAGCCATGCAAAAAATAAGCATCAGCTCAACAGGTGTAGCAGAAAATCAGACTTTTTTTTTTTAGATTAATGACAAAGAAGGGTATAGCATCACTACACTGAAATGGCTTAAATCAATCAAAAGTAACAAAGGATCCAGCGGGTAGCTCAAAATTAAGTGATGTAGCCACTTCTAGCCCATCTTGATAGAAACAGACCTCAAGGATCCAACGGGTAAGAGTGTTATCCTTTTTAATAAGCTGTGTAATGATTTTCAATATAGACAATAGATAAATCCACCATATTTAGCCTCAAATAACTTATAACTGTGCCCAATTAAGCACCTTCATCACGGTCTGAAATCTGTGTTTCATAAGGAAAATATTAAGGAGCTTCTCTGCTACAGGTTCCAATAGTAATAATTGGTGTGTTCGTCCCACTATAAGCTAAACCATATTAAATTTATTTCCTCGTGCTATGACACAAAAATGTCTCTAATAATTTTTGGAAAGAAAAAAAATGAGATATAAGAAATACAGCTTCGACTAGTGCAAATGAGAAATACAACTTACCATGGGTACTACTATCCTGTATACAACATTAAGGAGCTTCTCTGCTACAAGTTCCAATGCTTTGTGTCAAAATCCTGATCAAGATAGAAACATTAACAAAAAGGAAAAAAGTTCAAAGAATTTTTTAATTGCTTCAAATAACATAAGTAAACATTCAATTAAAATTCAGAGAAAAAAAATCATTTTTTAACAAAAATATAAAGTTATGTTACAGAGGTAAATGCAAATGGAGCTGCTATAAAAATTGCTTGAGTCTTCAATTCAGGAAGCTACAACATGGAACAAGCAATATATAAAATTAATTATGCTTGAACATAGAAATTTCTTTTTAAGAGAAAGAAAGGATATTCAAATTAAAGTAAAAACTAGTCATATAATTAATTAGGTGAAGTGCTTACGATGTGAATAAGGGACAAGATATATCACCATCATGTGAAAGGATATTAAAATGCACTCTATCAGTGTTAGTGTTAGAAGCCCAAAATTGGATCTTAATCATCTTTCATAATCAATGACTTATGTCTATCGTGGAATGTGCTACCCTCAAAATATCAGTTACAGACAAAATGTTGATTTTTACTTTAAAAAATCAATAGCAATTACGAGAATGTATGATAGGAAAGCAAATGCTTAAACACTGATTACAATTTATAGCATAGCCAGAAAATGCAGGTGAGCTCAATAGGGCCCTACTACAATACAAACAAGTGAGATATTGAGAAACATTGAAATGCAATTCTTTTCTTGAGAACCCTCAGGTAAATTTAAACAAAAAGGAATTTAAACATCCATTTCTTAATCACCCAAACTATCTTTCCTAGTTGGTTATTTACTTTGTTGTTGTTTGGGACATGAGTACATGAGACTCTGTACATTAGTGGAAGAAATCCAGCTTGATCAGAGATATTAATTAGAGGTTGTCTTACCTTACTGGGCTGTTGAGGTGAAGGGAAAGGAGTGTATGGTTTCTTCTACTTAGTGTTAACCTTCTTTTGCTTAACATTTTCCTACAAAAAGATATG
>PYAF01001820.1:0-14827 GCA_007407185.1 Glycine tomentella
GACTTGTTTTTAATCATTGCAATTAATTATTATTTCTGTTTAATTTTATATATTCTGCCAAATTCCTTCAAAAACCCCCCAACACGTTTTCAATCCCTTAAACATTGACAATTGATCCTTGAGAGACGACCTAGGAGTCACTTTCCTAGTACTACACTTAATTCATAATAATTTGACGGAGTACGACCTTCGATCACTGGGCAAGTTACAAGTTCCCAAAAGATTGCATTAGCTCACCCAAGCGACCAGAACATGAAGAAATTGGTGGCCTGGGCGACCAAAGCTGGCTGGTGGTGATTTCCTATAAATAGGCCACGAATCCATGGAGTTTTGCATCAATTTTTGGAGATTCTCTCTCCCTCCCTAGCTTTAGCTTTGTTCTTAGGTGTTATGTACTTAAATATAGGATTAAGTAGGTTAAGAAAGTGAGAGAAGTGAGGTTTAGCATGGAAGCTCTGCCGGAGAGAAGCGAGGATGGGAATGTTCAGCAGCTTCTTCCGAGAAGAGGTTCTCCCCATGTTGGGCTAGCTTCTTAGAAGTTGGATGTAATCTTCTTAACCCTATACTTCTTTTAATATTCATGCATGAGTCATTCTATTTCTTATTGGTAGTTTCGTTCTACGCTTAATGCTTGATCCTACTTGATCACTAGTATCACGAACTTAAATCCGAAGTGAGACTGGAAAGTAATCTTAGGGTTTGAACTGAATGAAATTACTCGTTACGTTATGTTGCTAGGAATAGTGCATAATGTTTTGATTGCATAAAAGCACGTGATTATAATTCTTAACGCTGGGGTAATTTACTTAAAATATGCGAGGAATCGATATTCGGTAAAATATCCTTAGAACTTGGATGCAAGGAATCGATTCAAGGTAACTTAGTGTGCATCAATAAGAATAGACGGTGATTTATGCATGGTAAATATTAATTGAATATAGCACGTTAAGAATGATGAAATCTAATCCTGCTTTTTCATAAATATATTTTCATTTTCATTTAGTTAATTTACTTTACTTGTATCAACAAATGAAATATCGTTCGACCTACTTGTACATATCTATTCAACTGTTTAATTTTAGTTGGATTAACTGAGTAAGCTCAAGTCCCTGTGGAGACGATCTTATAAATTCAAAACTTACAACGATAGAGCGGTATGCTTGCCGTGGTGAAAATTCCTAACAGTGTCAAAGACCTTTCCAAGACCCAATAGATGATTTACAATGTGTGTAAATCTAGTTTGCAGCTGAGAGAAGCTTTCATTGGAATTCATCTTGAACATTTCGTACTCATGGATCAAAGCATGTTTCCTTGATCTTCTAACTTCCTCAGTTTCTTCATGAGTAATTTCCAGCATCTCCCACATTTCTTTTGCACTAGTGCATCTCACAGTCCTGAAAAATTCATTAGAGGAAAGTGCAGAGGTGATCATATTTTTAGCTTTAAAATCATATTGGACTACTCTTTGTTCAGCCTCAGTCATCTCATCCCATTCTTTGGGAATCAACTCATTTGCAAAAAAAATTTTTGGAATAAAGGGACCCTTCTCAATAGCATTCCATGCTCCTGGGTCATTTGATTGAATAAAGATCTTCATTCTATTTTTCCAAAAACTGAAGTGTTCCCCTTCAAACATTGGAGGTCTGTTTAAAGAGGCACCCTCCTTAAAGGTTATTTGAGAAGTATTCATGTTTCTTTTTGAAAAGAAAAAGTGATCTTGAATATCTTGCAAGAACCAGCTCTTGATGCCAATTGAAAATGATAGAATACCTCAAAACAACCAAGAGGTGGGGTGAATTGGTTGAATCTTCCCCAATTAAAATTTTAATATCAGAGTTTACCAAGGATCTTTATCACTTAAAAAAATTGTTCTAAAAACCAAGAATCAATATTCAATCAACTTCCCTTTTCAAGAACAATAGAAAATAGAGGATAATATTCTGTGTGTAAGGACCCTGAGATCTGGCGCGGGAGGCGCGGGGTATCACGCGATTAGCGCCGGGTCCTTTAGTAGAAAACCAGAATTGAGGTGTGGCGCGGGCAGCGCCGAGACCTGCGTGGATCGCGCCATAAACGACTAAAAACCCATTGCATGCGGGTTATTCACGCTGGTAGCGTGAACTATGGCGCGAGTAGCATGACATGGTCGAGGAGGTTGGCGCGGATGGCGCCACAGGGCGGCAAGGTGGCGCGAATAGCGCGGGTGTGACGCGGTTAGCGCCGGGATGACGGTGCATCTGGCGCGGTTAGCGCGGGATCTGGCCCGGATCGCTCCAGACCTCGGGCAGGCCCAGTATAAAAGGCCAAGTTGCGAGAGAGGGAGAGGAAAGTCTTCTTCTTCTTCCTCTGAGCGTCCCACTTCCATTAAAGCTGCTCCCAAGCTTTTTAGGACCATATATCTTGGCCTAAACACCTTCCTATGACCTTTGATCTTGAGAGGAACCTTTAGAAAGCTATAATCCTCCGTCCTTTCTCTTAGAAACCCCTTTTGTGAGAAAATCCCTCACCTTCAGAAAAACCTCAGAAACTAGTGATTGGCGAAGACCCAAGGCTTGGAAAGGACTCCAGAGCTCGAGGAAGCTGTCCTGCAGCCTTTTTAGTCGCCACTGAGGTAAGAAACACGAGTTTTCCCGTTTGATTTGGGATTTGGGGTTTCCTGTGAATAGTGACCCATCTGTGATAGAGCTAGAATTAGCTCTGGGTCTAGTTGAGAGATGTGTTTAGAATGATAAGAGGATGAAGGATTAGCTTTCAATTTGTGATTTGGTGAATGTTGGTTTTGGCTCTAGGTTGTGCATGTGTGACTTGGATTGAGTCACTTGATTTGAGACTTGCAAGAGCCTTAGTGATAGGCTTGTGGTGCCTGTGAGGCCATGGAGACGGTGTCTGGTGAGATAGACCGTCCAAGCCCAGTGGAAACCCTAAGTTATGGGGTGGTGAGAGCTGAAATGCTCATTGTATGGTTGGGGCTGAGTCAAAAGGGACTCTGAAGCCATGGAAAAGACCACTGAGGGTCTGTAGAAAGGCTTGAAGTGGACAAGCCTGATGAACCTTAGGTAGATGACCTGGGTTGATAGAAAGGACTGAGGTTCCTTTCTCTGAGACAGCTGAGGACTGTCTGATGAGCTTGTTTATGTTTACCTGCTTGAGTGGTCTGTGATGTGTGTTGGTTGCCTTGATAGGGCTTGAGACAAGCTGTTAGAGGAGCAGACCATCATTCGAGGCTAGAGCTGGAAGCAAGACTAGCCAGGTAAGGTCATCGTTCTGAGGTTTCTTCCTTTCTTTGGTTTGCCACCCAAGGGGGGTGATGAATGCATGCTATGTTTGAATATATATATATATATATATATATATATATGCGTATAATGTGCATGCTGAGGAAAGAAAGGCCGTGATGGCCTGTTCTTGATGAATATATGTGTGTGGTTGTGAGCCGGGAAGGCTAGATGAGCGGAGCTTGGAATGAAACTCAGCCTGTTCTAGATTTATGAATATATGATAAACCCTAGGATAGACACTGAGAAAGTGTGATGGTGTTTGACACCTGTGGTTCAGGTGGGGCCTTGGGCCGAGATGGATGAACACTGTGAGGTGTTCCATGACTTTGATGAGATGCAGATCAGAGAATGATCTGTGATGGAATCTATAAGATACTGAGATGGTATCGGGCTAGTTGAGGTTCCCTAGCCAGAGGAAGAGTTTGAGGACTCCCTGGAATAGCTGAGATTCCTTGGGAGGTGCCACTGCTCTCCGCCTACAGTCCTAAGGGTGGATTGCCCAGTCTGGATGTTCCTCCTTAGGCAGAGATGATGAGAGTCCTGAGTGAATATCCTCAGGCGATTGTGCTGAGATTGATAAAGACCATGGTTGTGGTCTGTGTTTAAGGTTAGATGGACACTGGGATTGTGTCTGAGTTCTGAGATTCTCTGGCCAGTAGAATAGAGTCCTATGGTGGTAGGACAGATGGTATGTTGTTGAAAGTCCTAAGAGATTGAGTGCCTCCTGTGTGAGATGATCTCTCTTAGGCATATGGTTGATGACCCTGAGGGATAGAGTGCCTCCTTTGTGAGATGATCTCTCTCAGGTAGTGGATGGACAGTCTGAGGGATGGAGTGCCTCCTGTGTGAGATGATCTCTCTTAGACCGTGATTAGAAGTCCTGAGGGATTGAGTGCCTCCATTGTGAGATGATCTCTCTCAGGCAGTGGATCTGGAAGTCCTGAAAGATGAGTGCCTCTGGTGTGAGATGATCTCTTTCAGGCATGTGTTGTGTGAAGACCTGAGTTGAGAGATTCCTCAGGCAGTGTGCATGAAGTCCTGAGTTGAGAGATTCCTCAGGCAGTATGTGTGAAGTCCTGAGTAAGTGACTCAGGCTCTGCTTGTTTTGGTTTATGAGGCGGTGCCTCTCTGGTATAGGCAGTGTCCAATGATTGACACTGATGATTAGGTACCTTTGTTAGATCTCCTTGAGAATTCTGGGAGAGTTAGTGTGGTGTATAGATGCCATGATGATGGCCTGACTCTGTGAGACGAGTCTGAGATGGCTTGAGAGCTAGTATGAGGTGGGATACCTCTGATATTGATGGAATCTAGTGTGATGACCCAGAGAGCTGGGATGATATCCTAAGCTCTGATATTCGTTTGTGTGTATGCTTGGAGGTGAACCAGGGTAAGGGAGGATCTCCCAGAACCCTGAGTTTACTGAGACGTTTGTCTCACCCCTGTTGTGGGTTGTGGTTTTCAGGTGTTTCCAGAGGAGAGGAGATACCTCAGGGCAGGAGGCCCTAGCGGAGAGTGCTGGAGATGATGGGCTACAGATGAAGATTAGAAGAGTTTTCTTAATTATTCTCTGTCTTGTATCTATATAAAGATAGGGTGTGAGTGTACACCCGTTGTACTGTACATATAATGATGTATGACCAAATGTGGTCTTGTTTTGAGCATGTATATGTACAGTTGATGAGGTTGATGTATAAGAGTATGTTTCTCCTGATTCTCTATGTTTAGTTATATATATCTGCCTATGTATTAAGTAAGTTATGTTAGTTTTATCTGGATTAGCAGGGGCTTGATATTGATAGTGTGTTGTGTTTTATATTCCATGTATAATGAAATCAAGAAAAACGATTCTATCGCTTCCGTACCGCGTGTAGTTAACGCTGATAGCGTGATACTGATATTATTGGTGATAACGCACCGGGTGCACACGGGGTGTTACACTGTGCAATGAAATTGATTCACAAACAAAGCAATTAAAGATGAATAGGTGAGAAGAAAGATTAGTCACAGATTTTTATACTGGTTCACCTCAAACCCTATGAGGCTACATCTAGTTCTTCTACTCAACACTAGAGTAGAGTTCCACTATTGTAAAAATATCCTTACAAGAAAATTTACAAGCCTTTCTTCATCAACCCTAGATGAAGTTCAGAGATCCAAAACCCTATTAGATCCTTAAAGACCAAAACCCACACTGAGAACACTACTCAGCTGTCTTTTAGAGAAACATTATCTTGCATTTGCAAGAAACCCATTTACAATAGACTAATCTTTACAAAAATTCAAAGAACAGTTTACACCTTCAAAGAACAAGGAAAGATATCACTTGATAATCCAAGAATGAATGCACAATGAATGATTCTCAGGTTGAAAGACAGATTACAATCACATATACAGTCCTTTCCTTATGCTTTGAATGAATGAGGCTTCACCTCTTTGAATCAAAAACCCATACGAATTTTGTGAAGCTAAGTGTGTTTAGAACTCAGAGAAACTCACTAATGAAAGCTCAGAACGATTGTGAATGCTTTAGGGTTCATAATTTCACAACAGATTCAAAGATTCAAACCGAGGCATAAGAGGCTCCTTTTATAACAGCTTTTTAACTGAAAATAATCTATTAAACATGCTCCTGTAATCGATTATTTATCATTTGTAATCGATTAAATCAAGACTGTAATCGGTCCCACACCTGGAACCAGATCAATGGAGAACTCAATTCCCCTATCCGGTGGAAGCTGTGTAATCTCCTCAGGAAAGACATCAACAAACTCGCTCACCACCGGAATCTTTGACATATCCACCCGGTTGCTCAACTGTTGTACTCAACAAAAGATAGCCTTGAGCTCCTCTCTATATTTCCTTGCGGACTTGCGAAACTGAGAGGAACAAAACAGAACTCAGGCTAACTCCCTTTGAAGGTACCACAACCTTCTTATGACAACAGTCCAGCATGATGCCATACTTGGCCAACCAATCCATACCTAAGATGACCTCAAGAATGGGCATCGCCAAACAATGCAGATCAACCACATATTCTCTACCTTCAAACTGAAAATGGACATCCTTACAGCACATGTCCACCATACACCGCTCCCTAGAGGCGGTAGTGACCTCTATAGAAGCAGGAAGTCTGGACACAGGCAAGTCCAATCTCTGTGCAATGTGGTTACTGATAAAAGAATGGGTGGCTCCAGAGTCAAATAGGGCTCTAACATCATATGCATCAATGAAAATAATACCTCTAATCAGATCAGGAGCTCTGGCGGCCTCTCCAGCATCCACTGTATACACCCGGCCTGTAGTAGGGGCTGCTGTTATCACTGGGGCAGCTACCACTCGATCGCCTGCCTGTGGACACTCTCTAGCATAATGACCAGACTGGCCACATCTATAACATGTCGACTGTCTGGCGCGACACACCCCCAAATGGTTCGTCCCACAGTTAGAACACCTGGGAAGTGTAGCAGGTCTCAGGGGTACTCTTCTCAGATTAGGGCCCTTCTTGAATCTACCTGCTGGAGAAGAAACTCCCAAGTCTCTGCCTTTGCACTTACCAGTAGGGCCTGAACCACTGGGTCTTCTGGCCTCCTGCCTCTCAGTCTGGGTAGGATGGCCTCCACTGCGTCTTCTGATCATATCCTCTACCTGGCGGCACTGCCTCACCAGGCTACCCAGATCTCTGGACCCACTGCCCGTAATCTTCTCTTCAATGTTTTCTCTGAGTCCCCTCTGGAACTTAGCAGCCAAAACCTCTGCTTCAGGTAAAGCCCTCCTGAAGTGTGCATACTTAGCCAACTCATTAAACTTGGCTAAGTACTCATCAACTGACATCTTCCCCTTGTCAAGTTCTCAAACTCAACCTGCTTCTGCTCCCTGGCGTCTCTAGGGAAGTATCGGTCCAGGAACTGTGCCTCGAACACCAGCCAGGTAATAACCTCACCCTGGCCCCTCAGTAGCTCTGTAGTGGTGACCCACCACTCATGTGCGTCTCCCTGAAGCAGATATGTGGCATAGAGAAGCTCTTGATGGTCTGAGCACTCCATCACAGTAAAAATCTTCTCTAATGCCTGTAACCATTTGGCAGCGGCTATGGGATCATACTCCCCATGGAAGAAGGGAGGATCATGCTTCCTGAAGGCGATCAGCATCCTTCCTCTGGCCACTGTGTCCTCCTCTATATCCGCCTGGGATGACCTGTCCCCTCTCTGGTGATGAGGTTCACCAGAGTGATGGCAAACTCTACCCTGGTGGTGGCTACCCTTCGCCTTCATGAGTAGACTGTCTAGGGGATACTCTGTCTCCCCTCCGTTGAGCTCTCAACTCAGCCATGAGCTCTTCATTCGTCTTAAGCAAGGCTTCATTAGCCTGCCTACTCGCAGCAAGCTCCTGCTGCACAGCTGCCAAAGCAGCTACAACCGGGTCGGGTTGTTCCTCAGCACCCACCCTCTCACTGGTATTCCGGGTTCTCACCATGATACTGCATATATAACATAGCAGAATGAGTTGATCAGGCTCACACTTAACATCACACATGCAATAATCATGGTGTACCCCCAAACACACAGAGAAAACACGCAATTCACCATATATTGCTTCCTTAAACACTGCTCTGATACCATAAAATGTAACACCCCGTGTGCACCCGGCGTATTAACATTGTACAATATCAGAGTATCGCAGCAAGCATGGAAATAAACATTTAAGGAAGCCCCAACTAATGATAAAGTACATTTTTATACATATATGGTGAATTATCTGTCCTTTACAAGGTACATAGCTCTCAAAACTATACAAATGTTCCCTAGGCATCAAAATACAACCAAATTAAACAAAATCTGAGCCGACATGCTCAATCATCTAAACCTAGGCGACCTTCACACTATCCCAGAGCAGGCCTCTTGCCTTGGGATCTCTCAGTGACCGTAGCCTCTGCTCCTGCAACATAATCCCCAAACAGGGGTGAGATAATCATCCCAGTAAACTCAGGGTTCTCAGGGGTTTCCCTTCCCCCCCCCTGGTTCACTTCACAACATAATAAAATCATATCATTTGAATTCTCATAATACAATCAGCCTTACATCATACAAGAAACATATGTATTCACATGATATCTCAATACAAACATCTGCAAGCAACACACAGGGCCTGAGAGAGATCATCCATAAGAGGGTACATTCTTTCAGACTCCTCACTGAGTACCTGAATAGGATCATCTCCTCAGAGGTACATCTACTCAGGACTTTCTTTCTATCTATGCCTGAGGAAGATCATCCGCTTAAGGGTACATTCCCTCAGGACTTTCCGCCCAATACCTGAATAGGATCGTCTATATCAAGGTACATCTACTCAGGGTTTACATGGACGCCTATGGATTTTTCCCATGGAAGATCATCCACTGAGTGGGTACATTCCCAAGGGTCCATAGTTCTACATCATACTGGCCAGTAATTCCTCACACAATCAAGCCATGCATCATTATCACAATCAATATATTCTATACTATCTCAATGTATCAATATAGGCATATACCCTATCTCAGGGTCAATCTAGCATCTAATTGTCAGAAATCATCAGACCATTTTATCAACATCAAGCACATCATTCAGTATCATATCATCATAAGCATTGGCATACAATATATATCAAACAAACACCCAAATTGGGTGTAGTAAACACAAGCAGGGGAAACAATTCCCCAAGAACACTGAGCTTACCTGGTCGTAGCTCAAAATCAGCTCCCCTAGTCTCGTGGTGATCTCTACCAGCGATCTGTACTTCACGCCCTACAATAGGCATGAATCAAATAATCAGAAATGGCATTCAACCGTTTATATGGAAGGAAACACCCTTCCACACATAACCAATTCAAAATCTTCTAACTTAAGGTTTATCTTAGCCCAGCTTCTGCTAGGCCATACATTGACCCTCAGGGTCCGCCTTAGTTACACAAGGCCTCAGAGTTCCTTTAGAACTCTGTATAGCTTAATTCAAAGTTGTACCAGAATCAAGAACCCACATTGGTTCAACTCAGCCAAAACACATATATAATCACATTTTCACCGATTATTTGGCCTTATGAATAACTTTTGTAAAGGTACTTAAGTTAATTCAGGCCATAACATTGCTCATTCACCCACTCTTCTCCCTTCCCAGAGCCAAACTCAAACTTCATCACAATTTCAGTTTCAACATGCCATATGGCTCAGAACAACCTCCTGACTACATCTCTATAAAGAACCTAAGCCTAATTCCAGCCCTATCAATACTTGGTTACTATTCACCCAATCTCCCATTCCAAGAATTAAACGGTTAGGACGTGAGTTTCTTACCTTAATTCAGTCAAGGAAGGCTGGAGAAGTCTTTCTCCTAGCTCTGGCGTCCTTGTACCAGCTTCTTTTCCTCTCCAAAGCTCAGCTCTCTCTCAAGAAGCTCAAGGAATGGGGGTTCTCTCCAAACTAGGCTGAAATTGGCTCCTAAATGGTTCAATTCAAGATTAAAGGTGATTAGGAGGTGTTTTAATGGTTTATAATGGAGATATGAAGCTTCTAAGGTGCTCTAATGGCTGCCTGGGGTCAAGGAGGAAGAGGAACAGTGGTTTCCTCTGGAAAAATCACGATTTGGCCTTTTATAGCTGGCCTGACCGACATGCCGGGCCCTTGGCGCCACTTTGGCGCTCTTAGCGCCAATTTCCAGTGCATCTGGCGCCCTTGGCGCCACTTTGGCGCTCCTGGCGCTAGTTTTCAGCATCTGTGGCGCTCCTGGCGCCACTCTGGCGCTGATGGCGCCAAAATCCAATGTATCTGGCACCATTGGCGCCATCCTGGCGCTCGCTCTTGGCGCCAAAATCCAGCATCTATGGCGCTCCTGGCGTTGATGGCACCAAAAAACGTGAAAAATGGCTTTCTGCTACAGTGCCACGCTATCAGCGCCAGATCCCACGCTATCAACGCCAAGCTACAGTAACTGCTACAGTAAATTTTTTTTTTTAGCCATGGTTATTATAAGTTTACATCAGTTCATGGCCTTCCCACAATATAAAGTTTAGCCTAACATAGGCCTCAAGAACACCAAAGTTGTTGAATAAAACATGATTCTGCAGTGACCTAGCCTTGATTCTTGACTTCCAAGGGTTTAGAATGATGTATGGAAGTGTGGAGAGGTGTGTAGGTGTGTTAGAGAGTTTTTGAGAGTCCCAGAGGCCTTGTATTTATAGAATGGTTTAATTATAGTAACAAAGCCTAAAACTGTGCAAAATCTTGAAACAGATCATTTTAAATCAGGCAAGAAATCTTCACGGCGTTGATGGCGTGGGGTCCCGCGTTGATCACGCGGGCTTTTCGAATGGATGGCGCTGAGAGCGTGAAAACTCCACGCTAATCGTGTGAAGTCTACGCAATGAAGGGTTGATCCTAGGCTTGTGGCGCGAGTCGCGCGAGAGTTGGCATGATCCGCGCGAGGCATTCGAATAGATGGCGCTGGTAGCGTGGCTTCTGCGCGGATCACGTGGAGTCTTCGAGATGGGGCTTGGCATTTTGCTTGTGGCGCTGCTCGCGTGGGATATGGCGCGATCCGCGCGAGACCTTCAACTGGCTTTTCTTTTTCTTTTGGCTTGAATCTCCTCTTTTTGGCCCTGAAAACTCACTTTGGTAATAAAATGGGATATAATAAAATGTAAATGACAAACTAACTTATTCTAATATAATTCCTAATGATTTAATTGAAATATAACCTAAAACTATCCTAAAACTATGATGTGTTTGCAACACATCAATCAACTGTCAAGATACCAAGTTGATGTCCTAGCTCTTAGACACACATACAAAAATCAAATCAGAATTTAATGGAAGGTACCTACTCAAGGTTTGGTCCATAAGGGTTAGCATTTCTTTTTACTTTGGGAATCCAAATGCAATCACCATTAGGCACATAGAATCTCCTAGCATAGCATTTAAAAGATGTGTGCCCCTTTTTCATACAATAGTTGCAAGTGACAGATTTTGAAGTTTTCCCAACAGCAGAATTTTGATTGACCCTTAAGTTCTTTTGCCACTTTTGATTCTTCTGTTTTTGAGGTACAAAACTGTTTTTCCAAATGATTTTGATCCATGTTTATACCCCAAACCTGAAGTATCTCCAACATACTTTTGCACACTTAACATTTCAGCCAAGTTGCATTTTCCCTTATAAAACTTCCTCAAGAGATCAATCAAATCATTGTTTTTGGCTAAAAGCAACATATATTTTTCACCTTGACTTTGTTTATACTCATCAAAATCCTTTTGAAGCAACTTATACTTGTCAACATTGCTAGAGGAAGAAGCACACACACATCCATTTAATTTGTAACTTGAAACAAGTATTTCATTTTCTTCTATCAAGTTGTAAATATCATTTTGCAATTCAGTAATTTTTCAATATACCAACTAAGATTTCCTTTGAGTTTATTATTGGATTTTGCAAGTTTTTGGGCTTCCTCATACATTTCTTGAATAGCTTGATCAAGTTCAGAATTTACCTCATCTCCTTCACTAAGCAAGTCATCATCATCTTCATTGATGGTGGAGGTGAGACACATGTTAACTTCTTCATTTTCTGTGGAGGAATCTGAAGTTGTTGACTCATTATCTTCCCAAGCTATGTATGCTCTTTTGCCTTTTCCTTCCTTTTTCATCTTGCTTTCACTTTGTTGCTTCCTCAAGTAGATTGAGCACTCAGATTTGATGTGACCCGGTTTGCCACATTCAAAGCATGTGAAGTTGTTGTCAATCTTCTTGTTGAGGTTGTTGTTGTTATTGCTATTTTTGTTCCCTTTGCTGAACCTTTTATTCTTGTTTTCTTCAGAAATTTGCTGAACTTTGTCACCACCAAGTTTACATTATCTTCATCATCTTCTTCACTTGTTTCCTCTTTCTTTTCAACTTTCAAAGTTGCAGCTTTCAAGGCTATGCTTCTTGTTTTCTTTTCTGCATCTTCACAAGATGTTGATTGAGACATTTCTAATTCATATTCAAGAAGCTTACCAAACAATGTAGCCATTGACATCTTTGACAAATCTTTGGACTCCTTGATTGCTATAACTTTTGGTTTCCAAGGTCTTGTTAAACACTTCAATATTTTGATGTTTAATTCTTCAGTATCAAAGACTTTTCCAAGACCCAAAAGGTGATTTACAATGTGAGTAAATCTGGTCTGCACCTAAGAAATGCTTTCATTGGTGTTCATCTTGAACATTTCATACTCATGGATCAAAGCATGCTTCCTTGACCTTCTAACTTCCTCAATTCCTTCATGAGTAATTTCCAGCATCTCCCACATTTCTTTTGCACTTGTGCCTCTCACAGTCCTGAAAAATTCATCAGAGGAAAGTGCAGAGGTGATCATATTTTTAGCTTTAAAATCATATTGGGCAGTTCTTTGTTCAGCCTCAGTCATCTCATCCCATTCTTTGGGAATCAACTCATTTGCCACAGTTTTCTTTGCAATAAAGGGACCCTTCTCTATTGCATTCCATGCTCCTGGGTCATTTGATTGAATAATGTTTAAAGAGGCACCCACCTTAAAGGTTATTTGAGAAGTATTCATTTTCCTTTTTGAAAAGAAAAAGTGATCTTGAGTAACTTAAAAGAACCAACTCTTGATGCCAATTGAAAATGAATAGACTACTTCAACACAACCAAGAGGGGGGGTGAATTGGTTGAATCTTGGTAAATTAAAAAATTTAAAATCAGAGTTAACACAGGATCTTTATCACTTTAAAAAATTGTTTCAAAATCAAGAATCAATATTCAATCAAATTCCTTTTCCAAGAAGAATAGAAAACAGAGTATAACTTTCTGTGCAATGAAATTGATTCACAAACAAAGCAATTAAGAGATGAATAGGTGAGAAGAAAGATTAGCCACAGATTTTTATACTGGTTCACTTCAAACACTATGAAGCTACATCCAGTTCTTCTACTCAACACTAGAGTAGAGTTCCACTATTGCAAAAATATTCTTACAAGCAATTACAAGCCTCTCTTTATCAACCCTAGATAAAGTTCAGAAGTCTAAAACACTATTAGACCCTTAGAGACCAAACCCAAACTGAGAACACTACTCAGCTTCCCTTAGAGAAACACTATCTCTAATCATCAAGGAAGAAACTCATTTGCAATAAGCCAATCTTTACAAAAATTCAAACAACAGTTTTACACCTTTACAGAATAAGAAAAGATATCACCTAATAATCCAAGAACTCATGCAAAATGAATGATTCAACAGGTTGAATGACAGATTACTAACTCAATGCATTCCTTTCCTTATGCTTTGATGAACAATGATGCTTCACTTCTTTAAATCAAAAACTCATAAGAATTTGTGAAGCTAAGATGCCTTTTGAAACTCAGAAAGTCACTAATGAAAGCTTGTGAATGCTCAAATATCGAAATTCTCAAGTTACAAAAACACAGAGTAGTGGGTTCTATTTATAACAGCTTTCTAACTGAAAATAATCGATTAAACACGCTCCTGTAATCGATTATTTAGCATATGTAATCGATTAATTCAAGAATGTAATCGATTAAAATGATTATGACACATTTTGGGTTTTGACTATGAACAGTTTAATCGATTATTGTAACAACCTAAATTTCTACTTATTCTTTATTAATTTTATTCTTACTTAAAGATAAATTTTCTAAGAATCGTATAATAGTAAAAATTCTAAAGCGTAAAATTTGCAAAAGATTTGCTATTCATAGTCAATGTCTCTGATACAAAAGTTTAGATAATACAGGTACACTACTTTCTCAAAAATCCAGCTTATTACATAACTTGGTTTATAATTCTTCACTACTCCAAGGCTTCACTGAACCTGTCCATCATTGCCATCTAAAAAGAACATGAAACAATTCGGGTGAGAAATAAATTTCTCAGTAGGCAAAGCTAAATCCCGACCCTATTATTAGGTTAGTAAAATCATAGAAAAAAAGAAATCAAACACATCCACAAGAAATATGCAAACTATATGAATGCATGGGATGAACTATCCCAGGGCAAATGGCTCCCACATATCGTACTGTATGTGGCCACGCTGAGCGTGGTCGCCGCTATAGTCTTACGCAAACATGCATGAATTTTTGCCATATATCCTTGCCCATGGGTACTACATATCGTACTGTATGTAGCATCAGATTCTGTTTCCCCAAAGCCTCGTACTGGACTTGGAAACATGGAAACATGAATCCACCTATCTTAATCACATCAATCATCCATATAAAAAGAATCAAATGCATAAGCAAAACACAGATCATATCATCATATATATCATAAGTATGGTTACACCACCATATCTTATCCAATAAGTTTTTTTATAAGTATGGTTATACCACCATACCTTAATCAAGTAAGATTATTACCAAACTTATGCATATCCAGAGACTAACCTTAACTACCGAAAAATTATGTTAGTATTCTAATCTAATAATCCTCAATAATATATAATTCCGTTAAACCTTTACAAGCACAGATTCACATCTAGTATACATCTTAATTCTCCTTTCACCT
>PYAF01001820.1:14927-26136 GCA_007407185.1 Glycine tomentella
ACATTTATAAATTTTTGTTTGTAACATAGCAACATCGGGTTTCTGTTTCAAACCGATGTCGTACGATGTAGTTAACATCGGTTTTCAAAACCGATGTTAAGTTCCAGACTTTCAACGTCGCCTGATTCAACATCGGTTTGAAACCGATGTCGAATGTCAAAAATAACCGATGTTGAATCCTATTTTTCTAGTAGTGTTCTGACCTTTATCTAGGGTTCATAAAGAGAGGCTTGTAATTGCTTGTAAGAATATTTTTGCAATAGTGGAACTCTACTCTAGTGTTGAGTAGAAGAACTGGATGTAGCTTCATAGTGTTTGAAGTGAACCAGTATAAAATTTGTGGCTAATCTTTCTTCTCACCTTTTTATCTCTTAATTGCTTTGTTTGTGAATCAATCTCATTACACAGAAAGTTATACTCTGCTTTCTATTCTTCTTGGAAAAGGAATTTGATTGAATATTGATTCTTGGTTTTGAAACAATTTTTAAAGTGATAAAGATCCTGTGATAACTCTGATTTTAAATTTTTTAATTTACCAAGATTCAACCAATTCACCCCCCCTCTTGGTTGTGTTGAAGTATTCTATTCATTTTCAAGGTTCGCCCTTGGTATATAAAGTTCAGGGTCCACCCTTGACACTCCAAACCCAGGACATGCTCTTGGTATGATCACTCCTCTTGAGCCCCGACAAGCAAGGCCACAGTATTATTTGTTTTGCAGGAACAGGTGTACAAGGTCTACCCTTGACGTTTCAAACCCAGCACACGTTCTTGGTATGCACGCTTATTTGGAACCTTGACAAGCAAGGCTAAAGACTTAGCTAATTACGAAAGTAGGAATCCAACATCAATCCAAGGATCACCCTTGACACTCTAAACCGAAGTTACATTCTTGGTAATTCAATTGCTTCTAAGTCTCAGCAAGCAGAGTCTAAGGACCAACTATTCATCCTCGAGCAACAAGCAAAATGGGACATTATCAATTATAGGGTCTCAATTTTTACGATGGAAGACGCCACTCAAGCGGCCTATACTCATCAACACAAAAGAACTTATAAACAAAAGACAATATGCAAAACGCATAATATTGAAGAAAGAAGAACATTTCATTGAATCAAATTGTCAGCTTTCCACGGCCTTCACGACCCAAAATAAAAAAAAAAAGCAAAAAATACAAGAGGTGCCAGCCTACACATTGGCTCCATCACAGGTGCCCTCCTCAGCAGAGCCAATTTCTTCTTCATCAACCAAGACTCCCTTCTTTATATTCTTGAATTGGTCAAATAGACCCAAGTCAAGGTCTTTTGCAAAGAGGCCAGCCTGCCTGACAGTCTTGAAGAAGCCTTTCTCGTGCTGCTCTACTGCCTCCCTCTTGTAGATGGCTAGCTCTTCATCAAACTCCTCATTGACCACATCTCAGTCGCAAGTCCAAGCTCAGCCTCCTTTAGCCTCACCTCCAACTCCACTACCTTCTTCTCAAGCTCCTCCTTCTCCGTAGCGACCCTGTCAGCCTTGACAGCCAGAAGTTAAAGTACGAAAAAATTCATTAGACGATAAACCAGAAGTTGAAATATATTTTTCTTTTTTATCATCTTGTACTTTTATTTTCTTGTCATCTTTCATCTCATCCCATTCTTTCGCAACCAATTCACCATTGACTTCTTTAGTCGGTATAAATGGTCCTTTAACAATAGCATTAAAACATGCACTTGGATCAATTGAATGAATAAAGATTTTCATTATCTTTTACCAAATTGAAAAATGCTCCCCCTCAAACAATGGTGGTCGATTGAGAGAAACACGCTCTTTGAAATTGATTTGTTTAGAGCCCATTTTAGAAAAACTGTGATCTTGAGCAACTTTCAAGATGTAGCTCTGATACCAATTGAAAAAGATGATGAAAGTCAGAAACCAAGAGGGGGTGAATTGGTTCTGAAAACAAATCGAAATAAAAAGTAGAGTTTTGAAAAACTTCCACTTCCAAGGATCGTATCACAAACTTTTTGATAAATAACCAATATCTCATCAAGCACCCGTACACAATATCCTTTTGTTAAAATACTTCAAAAACAAATTTTCTTCAAACTCAACAAATTGATCAAGAAAATAATGAGAGAGATAAAATTCAAGAGAAGATGAACACCAAATTTTATATTGGTTTACTCTCTATTTCTAGAGAAGATACTCCAGTTATCTAATTCAACCTGAATTAGATTTCCACTATGCACTTTGAGTTCTTACAAGCAATCACAATCAATCTCAGATCCTACCCAAAAAAAAAAAAGACTAAGGCACCCAACCCTACGATCCTTTGTGAATGAAAACCTAAAAAAAATAATGTAATCGATTACAATTACCTGGTAATCGATTAGAGTAGAGACTCATGAAAACTAGACATGGTCTCAACAAAACTGTGTAATCGATTACAAATATCTGGAAATTGACTACAAAAAACTGGTAATCGATTAAACCAGAATGAATATCTATATGCAAGCTTCTCAAAGGACTTGCGTAATCAATTACTGATAGTTGGTAATCGAGTAAAAAAGAGAGTTTATGCAGTGAAGAAGTTTCTAACTTTAGAAACAATTTTCCTATCTCTATATGATGATGCATGATGCACATATGAATAGATTAAGACTAAGATGTAGCAATCAATTCAAATTTCACTCAATGAGTTGGGGATGTAAAAAGACAAAGCTCTTCAAACTTGAAAGCTTAATCTTCATGTTGCTCCCCTAACTCTAACATTTGAGTCTTTTAAAATAATGGGGCATCAATAAAAAGATATTCATAATTACTTTAGATAATGCTTCTAAGAAATGGTGAAGATATTGAAGAAACATCCATCATTTGGGTTAGGTTGGTTGCTAATGGAGGTTATTTTCATATTAAGTGTGGGACACATATTCTAAATCTGATTGTTCATGAGGGTTTGAAGGTGATCGACGATTCTTTGCTTAAAATTCGAGAGTGTGTAAAATATATTAGGGGTTCAAATTCTCAAACCTCAAAGTTTGTGTCATGTTTAGAGAAACTTTCACATATGACCTCTAAGCAAGTTCGTCAAGATGTACGTACATACAAGATGGAATTCCACATATTTCATGCTTGAAAGTATTCTATGTTTTTGTGAAGCCTTTACCATCCTAATAAATATGGATCCCTGTTTTGGTAATTGTTTATTAAAAGAGAAATGGGTTGAGGTAGAAAAATTAACAGTGTTTTTGAAGCCATTTTTTGATATCACCACTCTTTTCTCAGGAAGCACTTATCCGACCGTCAACCTCTATTTCTATGGTGAGTTGAGTATTCAAATTAATATTAATGAAGTTGCATGCTTTTTTCATAATGATTTTGAAAATTAAAATCAAATATGTTGCATGGCTAGAAAAATGAAGGTAAATTCAAAAAATATTGGGATTCTTACATTGTTATTTTATCCTTTCTTGTCATCTTAGATCCTTGATATAAGGTGCAATTTGTTGAATATTGTTATGTGAAGTTGTACGGAAATTAAGAGGGTGTGAGATTGGCAAAAAAGGTTTATGAAAGACTGGAAGTTTTATTTCAAGAGTATCTTAATTCCTCACCAAATGAGGCAAATCTTGCTGGGAAAAAGATACCAATTTCCCCTTCCAGGACCTGTTATGAATGGTCTTGCACAAGCAAAATACTTTATGGACAAGTATTAATTATGCAAGCAACACAACACAATTTTTAACGTGGAAAACCTTCTCAATGTGAGAAATAAAAACCACAGGACCGATCTCGGAGTCCACCCAAATTCTTCACTATCAATAAAGTAAGATTACAAAATGGTTCCAACAACCATTACAATCAACAGACAACTTCAAAAAAAGTTGTACCAAACTGTCACAAGAGGAAAACATACAAAATAGGCTTTTGTACGAAATTAATTTCTACCACCAGAAACAATTTCAAACAAATCCTAACGGTAAAACTGACTTATTACAAGAGAGAAACACACTGATCAAATTTTAGGACAATCAAACGGTTGAGAAAAGAGATAACTCTTTCTCAATATCACTACCCGAAACAAGACAGAACAGAGTAGAAATTCTAATAACCTCTATTTGCAGTTGAAATAATCTCTCTTGGAACTGTTTAATGAATGATCCAAATGGTCATAATATAGAAACTGATTTTCGTAACCACTCCTAAAATTTTGAATGCTATCCAACGGTTATTGTGAGACAAATGTCCCTCGCAATAAAACTGCACGCTTTAGAAAACGGTTTCATAACTGCTTTGGTTTGGGAATTTCTGGTGATGCTACAAGCCTCGATTCACGAAACCAACCATTAGATTTTAATATTGGTGAGTCACAAACCTTTTTAAACAATTTCACCAAGATCCAACGGTTAACCAAGGAGATAGAGAAGATTGAAGGATGACAGTTTCTACCCTTCTCCACATGCGAATTTTGACGGTTTCTTTCTCCTCTCCTTTTTCTCTCTCTTGTGGTTTCAAATTAACCGCCAACATATGAAAAGAAGTAACTGCTGACCTATTAAAATAAGGAACTCCTATCTTTCCTTATTGGGCTGTACTTGGCTTGGGATTCAATCCCAACAAATCTCCCCCTCCAGTCCAATGAGGGAGATTCCAAACATCAATCATCAAGTGAAATCCATACCGGCAACAAGCCGGCAAAATTCAAACTTCTCTCTAGGAAATTCCTTTGTCATCATATCTGAACCATTATCATCAGTATCAACTTTCTCTAACTCCACTTCCTTAGCTTCTAGCACATCTCTTATCCAATGATACCTTACATCAATATGTTTGGACTTTTGATGAAAGGTAGAGTTCTTGGCTAGGTGTATGGCGCTTTGGCTGTCACAAAGTAACACATATTTCTTTTGAGTGACACCACTCATCCATAGCAACTCTTTACATGCTTCAGTTGTTGCAATGAATTTTGCCTCTATTGTACAAAGTGCTATGCACTTTTGCAATCTTGACTACCAAGAAACCGCACCACCGGCAAATGTCACCATATAACCCGAAGTAGACTTGCGAGTATCCACGTGACCTGCCATATCAGAATCTGTGTATCCAACAAGAACTGGCTCACCAATCCCAAATCTTAGACTCAAACTAGAAGTGCCATGGAGATATCTCATTATCCATTTAATAGCGTTCCAATGCTCCTTTCCTGGATTAGAAAGGAACCTGCTAACAACGCCAACTGCATGGGCTATGTCTGGTATGGTGCAAACCATAGCATACATCAAACTCCCTATTGCTGAGGCATATGGTACCTTAGCCATATCTTCCTTCTCCTTATCACTGGAAGGGCTATGTTGAGCACTTAACTTAAAGTGGGTAGCAAAAGGAGTACTAACCACTTTAGCATTGCTCATATAGAATCTCTCAAGAACCTTCTTGATATATTGTTAATGTGACAAAACAACTTCTTCTCATTTCTATCTCGAATGATTCGAATGCCAAGAATCTTCTTTGCTGGCCCTAAATCTTTCATAGCAAAGTACTCACTCAACTGCTTCTTCAATGTGCTAATTCTAGAAGAATTTCTTCCAACAATTAACATGTCATCAACATAGAGCAACAATATGATAAAATCATCATCAGAGAATTTCTGAAAGAATTACACAATGGTCAGAATTAGTCTTTTGGTAGCCTTGCTCCCCCATAACAGACTCAAACTTCTTATACCCTTGCCTTGGTGCTTGCTTCAAGCTATAAAGACTTTTCTTCAGTTTGCAAACATAATCTTCTTTCCCTTTCACAATGAAACCCTCTAGTTGGTCCATGTAAATCTCCTCTTCCAAGTTACCATGGAGAAAAGCTATCTTCACATCCATTTGCTCAATTTCTATGTCTAGGCTAGCAGCTAGGCCTAGAACCACTCGAATAGATGACATTTTCACAACTGGAGAAAATATCTCATTGAAATCAATGCCTTTCTTCTGACTGAACCCCTTGACAACTAATCTTACTTTATACCTGGGCTGTGAAGTAACTTCATCTTGTTTCACCCTGTACACCCACTTATTCTTCAAAGATCTTTTTCCCTTCGGCAATTTTACTAGATCAAAAGTGTGATTCTCATGCAATGAATGCATCTTATCTTGCATCGCTTCAATCCACTTACTCTTGTGCTCATCTTCCATAACTTCTTCAAAGCATTCTGGTTCTCCTGAATCAGTCATCAACACATACTCACTTGCAGGATATCTGGTGGAAGGTGCTCGACCCCTAGTAGATCTCCTAGGAGGAACATCAGTAGTAGTCTCTGGTAGAGGGAACTGCTCTTCAACAATGTCATGGTTCTCCATGGGCCGTGGAGCATTTGTGACATCTAAATCACCTATACCATGTTCTTCCTCAACTTGTGGCGGATCACATGAAATAGAAGGTGGATCCAAGTCAATCAAATCATGATTATTCTCTGGCACTAAAATCTTTGATTTCTCTATATCCTTTATTGTAAAATATAGGAACACTTCACACTTAACCAAGAGGGGGGGTGAATTGGTTAGGCTTGGTAAATTTAAAAATTTATTGATCAAAAACAGAGTTTTTCCCTTTGTGGGTCTTTATCACATTAGAAACAAAGAACTTTTATCCAAAGATGAACCCAAAATGTAATCGATTACAATGAATGGTAATCGATTAAGACAGTCATCATGCAAAACATGTAATGAACTAAGTAATTGATTATAATAAATGGTAATCGATTATACCAGCGTGGTGCTATTTTCTGCATAAGTAATGTAATCGATTACGACTTAGTAGTAATTGATTAAAAAGGTCATAAAAGAAAATTATTTCCATTCTAAGTTAAAATAATCGATTAATCCGATAGTGTAATCGATTAAACTGTTCTTGATAATTTTCCTGAAAGCTTCAAGAACAAAATAATCAATTCTTTGCTTGTTTTAATCGATTAAATCAGTGCAATGCTATTTTTCCAAAAACACTTAGCTTATTTCATGATTCAAAACAATTACTTAATGCCTTTGTTATTTAAACCTAAATGCTTATGAATGGTATGAGCGCAATGACTTGGATCATCAGAAACTTCTTTCCTTTTACACTTAATCACAAGCTTTTCTTCAAATCTTCAAACCATGTTGAAAGCCCAAAACATTTCCAAGTCTTCAATCTTCTTTATGCTTCAAGTAACTCCCCCTCAAATCAACAATCTCCCCTTTTTGGCTTTAAACATGCCAAATTTGAAATTGAACAGCATTGGGTCTTGTGATTAATTGAAGGACCTTCATACCATTTTTCTGAGCTTTCTTAACACCTAAAAAATTCAATTTCCTTTGCAAGAACAAGTGTTAAAGACATTTGTTTTTAGCTTAGCATTCATTCTCAGCATTTATTTGTTTAAAGCAACCAATTTAAGCCCTTAATTCCCCCTAATTTTTCCAGATTATGCAGTTGAATTTTCAGTTCAAAAAATGCTTAAAAAACAGAGGCAAACAGAGTATACTGCAGAGCATCCTTAAATTCAATTTTTTCTCCCCCCTATTTGGCTTTTTAAAGGCAAAAATGCAAGACACATCAGATTAAGAGTAAGCAGAAGCATAATATTGCATTAATATGATAATGGGAAGTACATGATAAGGCTTAAAATTGAAATAAAAGCAAGGTACAATAAAACATAAATAACTAAAGCTTTAAAATTTTACAGATTCTTCATCCATCCTAAGAGTAGCCTCAATATCATCTAGCCTTTCATTAATTTCCCTAAATGAGCCCTGAACTTCTGCTTTGAAGTCATGATGCATCTGCAGAAGTCCATCCATCTTGGCCAGCATGAGAGATTCAAATTGAGAATGCAGAGGCTGTTGAGAGGGGTCTCCTTCACTTGCAGAATCAGCCAAGAGTTCTTCACTGTCAACAACAAAGGGTTCCTGTTGCTGAGGCACTTGTTGAGGCTGTCCACCCATCACCCAGCCATCAGGAGTCTTGTGAAGTCCAAGCTTGGACAAGTGCTTCTCCTGAATGAGGCTGTTGGAAGAGTTAGAGTTGTCCACTACTTCATTAGAGACATCAATCCCAAAATGATCAATGAATCTAGATACAAGGACAGGATATGGAAAGGGATAGTTGACAAGCCTCTTAGCCTTCATCATTATTTCCTGGAAAATGAGAACCCAGTTCATAGGGATGGAATTTATGAGACCATACATCAATTGTAGGTCCTCATCTGTGGCTTGGGCATGGTTGGTTGCCCTTGGAGTTAAAATATATGTGATAAGGTAATGGAGAAGTCGGTTTTCTGGTGCCATAGGACCAGTACTTAATCTATTCCTAATGGGTTGGTTTGTGTCATTGAGAGACTCTCTATAGGTGCCTATTTTGCTGTATCCCCCTGGGGCTTCCTCAAACTTCCTTTCCCCATCATTGACAACCCCAGCAATAGACTCCCATAACTCAGGGGTAATGACCATGTCAACCCTTTTGACAGTTGATTTGAAATGTTGGCCATCCATAGAGCCTTTTCCATAGGTGTAGAAGACTCTAACAAGATCAGGGTAGTAAGTACCCTTCATTTCCATGAATCTCCTAAGGCCTTGTGTTTCTAATAAGGTTGGAAAGACAAATCCTTCCTTGATGAACCAGTCAAGGCTGATATATTTGGGAGAGTTGATGGGTTTGGTGGCATTGTATTGCAGATAAGTCATTTTATCCGCTTCTTTGGTGAACAAAAGACTTAAACGATCAGGAGGAGGTTGGGGTTGAGGGTTAGAAGAGGATTCACCAACTTTTCTTTTCCCAGTCCTAACTCTTTTGGGTGCAGATATATTGAAAGAAACAAATAAGGATATGGAAAGCTTAGAAGATTGAGAATAGAAAAGCAAGAGAGAAAGAATTTTTGGTGCAAGGAAGAAGTAATTCACCAAGAATCTATATATAGGCAAGGATGAAGCACTTAACGTTCAGATTTTTCAAAAATATAGCTGTTGTAGGCAGTTAATGGAGGTTAATTACGATTTGGGCGTTACAGATACCCAGAAAATCTGTCAGAAATCACATAACAGAATGAATAATCGATTAAATCGATGTGTAATCGATTATTTCAGTTCAGCAAAATAGAAATCGATTACAGAATTTGGTAATTGATTACATGCTTACTTAGAAATACATGACCTGCTGACTTAATCGATTACACATCGTGATAATCGATTACATAGTTCATTCTTGAAAATATGGTCACTTTGTCTTAATCGATTACAACAATCAATAATCGATTACATAGTTTATTTAGAAAATCATGGGTTCCTGTCTTAATCGATTACGTGACGGGATAATTGTAACATCCTCAAAATTTTAAAAATGTGATGATAATTGGATAGAAGTAACTATCTCACTCTTTCCATAAAGTAGAAATTACTAGGAAACCCTTAAGATAAAAATTTCAAAAATGCCCTTGGACATTTTTGAAAATGACCAAAATACCCTTTAGGTCAAAAATGCCCAGATGATTTTGGAAATTTTGTGGGAACCTGAGTATGGAATAGAATACTTTTAAATGACCAATTATTAACTAATTAGGTGATAAGAAACCATACAATAGGATTTATATGAATTTTAATACCTATTTTGGAATAGATCTCAATTCAGGCTATTTTAAGCATTAGAAAATTGTATGGGAAGGATAGTCATAATCTTTGGAGTTTTCTTTTAATTATGGGATAAATAGACTAATTTATTAAGTTAGTTTAGTAATTTTACTAATTAGAAGTGAAATGGACCAATAAAGAAATAGGATTTTGCCATACATGTATTAAAAGGAAAATTTTGTAAAGTTGGCCGTGTGAAACAAGCTACTAGGAAACGTACACAACAAGGAGGAGTAAGAAATGTGTGAAACAAGCTACTAGGAAACGTACACAACAAGGAGGAGGAAGAAATGTGTGAAACAAGCTACTAGGAAAGATATTATTCCTTAAGTAATGATGGCTTAAGAAGATTTTTTTTGAAAGTAAACTTCCTCTTGACACTTTAGAACACGTAAAGAGTTCAAGACATTATTTCAAAGATCCCAACGGTCAAAATCAAGATATGTAAGTTAGGAGTATACCATTAAACTTTTAAGGCGATCCAACGGTTAAATAATCCAGAATAAATATTTTACTAAAACGGGTTTTGGGATAAACTCAAGAATGAAGAAAAAGAAAATTAGAGAAGATTGCTCTACAAGCTAAGCTTTTGCACGTGTAATATCAAGAGGAATGAATAAATTGAGAAAATGGACACTTGGATGGTTGAAAAACAAGAAGTCTTGCCATTGGTCCATTTGGAAAGCTAAGTAATCATAACTTAAGTGATATTTTCATGAAAAGGCTTGTTAAACAAGTTTATCAACACCATAAATAGAGGGAGGTGGTGGACCTAAAACACAAGCCATTCTCAAGGAATTCTCCTACCCTCATTCACGTGACCACTCTCTCCCTACACCATCTTCATTTCATCTTTCTCTTATAAAGCTTAAATCAAGTAAGAAAAACAAACCCATCACTTCGAAAGAATTTTCGTGAGAAACCTAGCAACCTTAGGAAGAATTCTTGTCAAGCTTAGTAGAAGGATATCAAGGTTTCCTCTCTAAGAGTATTTTCAAAGGAAGGAAGGAATGAAGGAAGCCATCTATCCATTCAATTGCAAGGTTCAAACTCCCTTGAGGTAGGTGAAGCTTAAATCTTTAGTTAATCAATGGTTTGGATTAATTTATATGTTTTAGTAGGTTGATTCATGGTTGATTTTAGGCTTGAATTTTGTGATGTTTAATGGTTATTCTTTGATAAGAATATGTTGATTTAAGTCATAAGTTAGGTTATGATTTATACCCATCAATATTAGTGAAGTATGGAAGTCTATTTGATGATCTTTTAAGGTGATTTTAATGATGTTTTGGACTGTCTGTTTATATTTTTATGGACATATTTTTGATTTAATTTTTGAAGTAGAGGATGAATGGTGTGAAGTTGAATGGTTTAAATCCTTGATGATTTGATTTTGAGGATTAATTATTGTGGTGGTAGGTGAAAGGAGAATTAAGATGTATACTAGATGTGAATCTGTGCTTGTAAAGGTTTAACGGAATTATATATTATTGAGGATTATTAGATTAGAATACTAACATAATTTTTCGGTAGTTAAGGTTAGTCTCTGGATATGCATAAGTTTGGTAATAATCTTACTTGATT
>PYAF01001821.1:0-29021 GCA_007407185.1 Glycine tomentella
TATGGTGTTAATTTATACAAATGTTTATTTTAAAAAATATTATCTTTATAAATATATTTTCATTTGTATATAACTTGGATAGGTATATATACAGTTTTAAAAAATAAATATTAGTAATAAAAAATTATATAACATTTTATAATTATTATTTTTTCTTTAAAAAATGTTTTCATTGTAAAGGAAAAAAGAAAACATTAATTTAAGAAAATGGAAGAATGGTTGTGTATTTGAATTTATAAATTAAAATAAAAAATTAATAAGGAACATAAAAAACGAAGATAATGTTTGCATAATAATATTGTTAATTTTATTGTATTCTGGCTAATGACTAAGTGATTTGGAATATGATAGTAATAACTATTCAGACTGTAGAAACATCTGTCATGTGTTTCTCTCCCTGTGAGAGCTTGGTCCCTGGTTCATTTTGAATCCAAGTTTCCTTCTTTTGTCATATAATCTTTCCTATAAACTGGTAATTAAGCTTTTAAAACCTGTCTTTCTTTGCGAGCATGGTCTTAAATTGTAATCTGCAACCTCAATTGCAACAGCATCAATATTATTTTTTCACAATTACCCGCAATGGAAAGATTTTCTGACTCACTGTAATGTGACCAAAACCACGGCCGCAACTGGAATTTAAAACCATGTTTGCGAGTGATCCCTTACCCTGAACCATGATTGTGTCTATCCAACCATGGAAAATCGGAATGTTCAGTGTCTTGCTATTGAGGATTATGACTTTGAACTCGAAATATAGCTTGATAAAAAAGAAACTCCAGCCTTAATAGATTTGTCCTTATGTCTTGTTGGAGAATGATGATGGGTATCGCTTCGAGGGTCCAGACATCAGAGCTGAATCACGTCATACTGGAGTTCCTACAGGTTCCCACTATTCGCAGAACAAAGCTGCTGGAAGTTCAAGCTCTAACTCCTCATTAATACTACAATAATAGGAAACAATTTTTGTAGTATTATTTCTTGTATTTATTAAATACTAGCGAAATGCATCATCTGTCTATAGTCCATGTATATTTTTTATTTTTTTTAAGAAAAATATTGAAATTGCTTTCTTTTAATATCTGTTATAAAATGTGTATTAATGCAATGAAGATATTTTCTTTATTATAGTTATTTAAAATATATAATATTAACTTATATACAGAGTTCACAGAGTAATATAGGACTCCGTTTCATTCATATGTAAAGAACTCATTTTAATTATCTTTATATGCAAAATTTTCATGGATAACAATAGATGTATTACAAGTAGAATTATTTTTTAATTCAATAATAAATTAAAAGACACTCAGCTCGAAATCTTTGATTCAAGATAAAAAATTATTTATAATATTATTGAGCGTAACATATGTGAAATATAATATATTTATTCATGTAATAGCTGCACTATATGTTTGTTAAATATATAATCTACACTATATAGTTGTTATATATATATATATATATATATATATATATATATATAAAGATTTGTTTACACAAAGTATAAATCTAATGATTTAACTAAATATCAACCATTAAAATATATAAGTTCATCTAACAGTTCAAATTATTTGGAAAAAAAAATGTTTAAGTCACGTGACTCTGTTTTTCCATATTCTCATTCATCTTTTAGGATTTCATTGGATAAAATCATATCTTTAAATTAGTGTAAATAGAAACATACTCTTGTATTTACAGCATGCATTCCATTCCAAATAATATTAGAGCTATAGAGAGTTTATGTTTGCATCATTGAGAGAGTTGTTGTGAGATCATATAGAAGTGTTTGGCAAGTCTGATTCTTCAACTCTCCATCAGGATTTAAAGGTACTTATTTACTTAAGGAACATAAACGTTAATGTAACTATTTTATTGTATTCTTCTTCTTGACTTTGGAAGAGGTCGCAACTGGGAAACTAGGATACCAGTTTTGTCTCTAATCTTGGTGAATTGAGACGTGCGACTTTTGGCTGGGAATCTAGGATACCAGTCTGGCTGGGAAACAAGGATACCAGTCTGTCTCTATTCTTGGTGAATTAAGACGAGAGCTTTTTGCTAGGAAACAAGGATACCAGCTGGGATCATTGTTGTGTAAGGGTAGACTAGGAAACTAGGATACTAGGAACTCTTGTACACAAAATTATCACAGAGGAAGAAGGCCCTGAAAACAGTGAAGTTGAGGCCAACATATGTCTTATGGCTGGAACTGACTCAGAAGGTGAAGACACTGAGGTAAATTTTCTTGAGCTGAGATCTTCCATGCATTTGTTAACAAAGAAGCATCTATTAAAAGTGTTTGACTTTGTAATAGATGAGTATTTAAAAATACGTTAATATAATAATGAGTTGATTGATGACTTTGGTGAATTAAAGAATGAGCTTAAGAAATTCTCTAAGGCAAATAAAGAATTGACAAAAACAAATGAGAGTCTAGAGGAGGAAATCACTAGTCTTAAGAATATCGTTTCTGAACTTGAAAACGAAAATGCTTCTTTGGTTGTTAAATTGAAAGAGCATAAGAAAGAGGAATGTGTGACAATTTGTGATGCTCTATTGGAAGAAAAAATTGAAAAGTTGGAGGGTGAGGTAGAAAAGTTGACTAAAGAGAATAAGGACCTCCAAAATAAGTTAGAGTCTGTCCTTAAGACTCCCAAGGTAGATAGACCCAATGCTATTGACTGGTTGAATAAGAATTGTAACACATCTAGGCATGGGTTAGGCTTTAAAGGTAATAAGAAATCTACCTGGAAAACAAAAACTAAGTATGTGGACTTGTATGAGAAACGAGTGTGTTATCATTGTGGCAAGGTAGGACATCTTAAATTCAAATGCAAGAGTAGGATAAAAGCTATTGAAAATAATGTCACATATGTTGAGAATAAATCTATTTCTGCACGCAAAGTAAAACAAGTTTGGGTTAGAAAAGATGAGCTTTCTAACTTTGTTGAAAAGAAGAAGGGACCCAAGCTAGACTGGGTTCCCAAAACTAATCATTGATTTGAGACTGCAGGTTGGAGTGAGGGGGAACAACTCGTGGTACCTTGAAAGCGATTGTTCCAAGCACATGACAAGAGACAAATCAAAATTTCTCTCACTCAAACCTTTTGAAGGTGGAAGTGTGACCTTTGGTGACAATAACAAAGGGAAAATTATGGGCGTAGGTAAGGTTAGTAAGTCACCATCACACCCCATAGATAATATGTTTTATGTTAAGGGTCTGAAGCATGATTTATTAAGCATTTCTCAATTTTGTGATAAAGGTAATAAAGTTGAGTTTACTTATGATAAATGCTTAGTAACTAGAATAGATAATGAGGTAATTCTAGAGGGTAAAAGAATTAGTAACACTTATCAAGTTTATTTGAATTGTTTGCAAAATGTTTTTCTCACATGTTTGAGTGTTTTATATAATGACCCATTGTTGTGGCATAAGAGGTTAAGACATGCTAGCTTGAATACCATCAAGAAGCTGAACTCATATGAATTGGTTGATGGTCTTCCATCAATAAAAGTTCAAAATGATAAGGTATACGATGCATGTGCAAGAGGTTAAGCAGGTAAGATCCTCCTTTAAATCCAAGAATATGGTAAGCACTATTAAACCTTTTGAACTCATTCATATGGATTTATGAGGACAAAGCATATTCATATCAAAAATCATTTTCTTAGAGATTGTACAGAAACTAGTTTAATCGAACTTAAGTTCTGTGATACTGAACATTAGGTTGTTGTTATTTCACTAAACCCCTAAGCCGTGAAAGATTTGAAAAATTAAGACTAGAGCTAGGGTTGATAAATCACAACTAATATGTTTAAAATTTATTTTCCCCAATGATTGACTAGATTAGAAAAGAATGGACATTCATGATATTTGTTGAACTATCTTGTTTCTCTCACTTCCATATTCACCTATCTTTGTTACATCGTTCACTTCATATACCTTCTTGTGTTATTAATTCTGAAGTGCATGCCTTGATATTGTAGTGAATTTGCTATGTTGTGAGGAATAATGTGCATGTGTGTTTTCTCTGTGAGGCAGGCAATCTAGAACTTGTATGATTGAAGCTCAAGGCTCGTTGTTTGAGATGTTTCATAAGTTTACTAAAACTGATATAGGCCATCTTTGGTCGTTTGAGCCTTTCAAGAGTATTTTATATCCCTAGTCACCCTATTTGAGCCTTAACTTTGACTTTCATTGGTAAATTACAATGCAACCCTTTGTGTTTTGATCCCTTTTAAGTGTAGGTATGCATAGTTTCTAAAGCAAGTGTCATGAGGTGTCTGGTTTAAAAAAAATAAGAAGAAGAAGAAGAAAAAAAGGGGGGAATGACAGTGGAAAGAAAAAGAAAAGAAAAATCATCTTCTAAAGCAAGTGTCATGAGATGTCTGGTTGAAAAAGAAAAAGAAAAAAGGGGAATGACAATGAAAAGAAAAAGAAAAGAAAAATCACCTTGATTAAAAAAAAAGGAGAAAAGAAAAAGGAAGTTGAAGTAGTCATCTTGATTTAAAAAAAAGAACATGTTGAAAGTATTAAGTGGAGAGAAAAGTAGGAAACTATGCATATCAATACTATACTTATTTGTTTACTATCTCACCTTATTGTTTGTTTGTTTCATATCCACCTTGTACGTTACAAGCTTATAAAGACCTATTGATTTAGTGGCTTATGAAATATTTCTACACAAGAGTGGAGAGCAGTCATGATGTACAAGCTTATGGAAAGCCTGGAGAATAAGAACATAGAGTGATCCTAAATATGAGCGAAAAAGCAATTTATTGCAATGTTAAGGCATGTGCTTTAGAATGTTAATTTCTTTGCAACCTTTCATCTTTATCACTTTCTTGTTCTTCATTGATAGCTCTATTCATGTTGCTCTTTCCATGTATCCCCATTCCTACTAAAGTTCTTAACCACTCTCTCTATCATAATTGTTTGTTTTAATCTTTTCGATGATGCCAAAAGGGGGAAAGAGGTTTGAATGCCATGTTATGGTATATTGTTGTGAGTTATTGATTCTAGTTATAGCTTAGCAAGGCTAGAGAATAGTTGAAAATAATTAGTAGATAAAGTTGAATATCATTCATTCATAGTACATTCATAGTAGATCTGTTCATTTAATTAGTACATGACATTAATTATTTGTCATCATCAAAAAGGGGAAAATTATTGGATATTTGTTGAACCTTTGATGCATAAAAAGATTTATAAAGTTTTGATGATAACAAACAATGAATGTAACATTATTAGATTAATTGCACTGATAATAATTATTTGATATTTTGAAGTTACTGATATTTTGGATTTGATATTTTGAAGTTATTGATATTTTGAATTTATGAAGATCAACATAATTGATAAGATTATTTGAAGAATCCTCAAGATTGATATCATTCAAGATGACATGGAATTAAGAAAACTTGTATCTATTTATATTTTAGATTTTATGTAAGGAGATTAGAAGATTGATCTTGTCAAGATATTTATCTTTAAGATTGCATTCAAAGATAGGATAGAATATTTATAATATTGCATTCAAAAATAGGATAGAATATTTTTAAGATTACATTGCATAATACAATATCTTTAAGATTGCATTGCATATAAGATCAAATATCTTTAAGATAAGATAGACTATCTTTTAGGATTTCATTGGATAAAATCATATCTTTAAATTAGTATAAATAGAAACATACTCTTGTGTTTACAACATGCATTCCATTCCAAATAATATTAGAGCTGTAGAGAGTTTATGTTTGCATCATTGAGAGAGTTGTTGTGAGATCATATAGAAGTGTTTGGCAAGTCTGATTCTTCAACTCTCCATCAGGATTTAAAGGTACCTATTTACTTAAGGAATAGAAGCATAAAGGTAACTATTTTATTGTATTCTTCTTCTTGACTGTGGAAGAGGTCACAATTGGGAAACTAGGATACTAGTTCTGTCTCTGTTCATGGTGAATTGAGACGTGCGACTTTTGGTTGGGAAACTAGGATACCAGTCTGGCTGGGAAACAAGGATACTAGTCTGTCTCTATTCTTGGTGAATTGAGACGAGATCTTTTTGCTGGGAAACAAGGATACTAGCTGGGATCATTGTTGTGTAAGGGTAGACTAGAAAACTAGGATACTAGGTACTCTTGTACACAAAATTATCACAATGGAGTTGTCCATTGGATTGATTATCACCCACCCTCTTGAGTTCATCTGGGACCAACATTTTTCACCCTTCTTCTTCCCCAAAACCCTCACCCAAGCCCTAACCCTCTTCATCCATCACCCATGACCACCGGTGAGCACCATGAGTCATCAATGCTTGTCGTCGGACCACCGCACGGAGAGAAACGCTTTAATGGGAGCGGAATCTCCAAAACTGAACTCGAGGAGTTGGTAGAGAATGAAGCCTTTGACCCTCCCTTTGCGGTTTCTTCAAGGTAACTGTGTTTTCTATGCCTTCTCCTAGTTAGATTGATAATGGGATGTGATATATATGTTATTGATGAATGATATTATGAATGATGTTGTTGTAATGATTAGATTTTTTGGGAAAAGTCTTAATTACAGAGGAGACTTTGCCCAAAATTTTATATATGTTCTTCTATTTACTTTTATTAAATTTTAAATGGGCATAAGAGTTTGTTTTATATACTATAATTCTTCTCTTTAATTTAGAGTTTTCCTAAAATATCAATCTTGTGATATTATGGATTGTTATTGTAAGGGATTTGTGTTGTCTGAAGACCTAGAGAATGTGAATCCCATACATGAATTTATATGTATATATGTGGAATGCAATTGCTTTTAATGACGGTGATATTGAAATGAGATGATATTGACGTTGATGGTGACATTGAGATTGAGATGATATTGATGTTGATGATGACAATGAGATGAGATGATGTTGATGTTAATGAATGTCATCATGATGGATGTATGTTGCATATGTACATGGGGTGTAATGACCATGTTGGACATGCTTAGGCTATTTCCTAACGAATAGTACCACGTTGCATTTGAGAGTTGAGTCATGTGCATGCATCATTCTAAACATAATTGATTTGAATTGTGTAAAAAGTTGATGACTAGTTTGTTGAGTGTATGTCGAACTGATGGATTATTGAGAATGATTGTGGTTATTGTTATTGTTTTTTTCCTAATCATTGTCATCTGGTGTTTGTTGATCTTGTATAATAAACTCACCTTGCAATTTTGTACCGTGTGATTGGTACCTATGATGATCGCGAACTTTCGTTTGTGGAAGCAGATAAGCGCAAGTAGGTGATATTGGATGAGATTCTTTTGTTGGAGCCACCAAGCCAACGTGACAATGTTGGAATTTATTTTGGGAGAGAGTTGTGTTTTGTTATCAACACTTTCTTAGTTGGTTCTTTGATTCTCTTTGATCGGGCATGTAAATCTCAGGCTTAAATTTATGTAAAAACTAAATTATGTTCTAACATGTGAATGATACGTAACAGTTTAAAATATACATACATATGTATTTATTTACGTATTTGTGCGATGTTTGTTGAGTGTATTATCATAAAAAAATTACCCTCATTTTCATAATAAAATTAATAGAGTTTTTATTTAAAATTGAAAATTACACATTGAGAGTATGATATCGTAGCGACGAGGCAGGTTGTTACATGTACCATCACCACGAAGTCTCCCTGTCATCATTTTCACCGATAGAAATTTCAAGGGCATCAACCCTATCAATCAGGATGATCCCATGGTGGTCTCCATTGTGATCGTCAATTTCATGGTGTCCAAGGTCCTCATTGACCAAGGTAGCTCCACATACATCATGTGTCGGAGAACATTTCAGAGGCTCGAAGTCTCATTCGACACAGTTCATCCTCACTCTGGACCCATCCTCGGCTTTGTAGGGGAGAGAGTAGAAACCAAAGGCTATGTAAACCTTATGACCACCTTCGCTCAAGGTCAGCTCTCAAGGAGCTTCACAGTTAGATATATGATTATCGATGCTGATACCTCATATTTCGCTATGATCGGCAGGAAAATGCTAAATGAGCTTGGAGCTATCATCTCCACGCCACATCTCAATATGAAATTTCGGACCTTGATAGGGGAAATCATAACTGTCAAGGCAGATCAGAAGCAGGAATGACAATTCTATGCCGAAAGTTTGAAGGTAGCACCCTATCCTCCCACTAGGAAGCTTGGCAGGCATCACCCTACCGCGGGTGGTAGTAGTAAAGTCATGAGCATAGACGAAGGGTCTCCAATCCCAACCCTGACTGTCTACGCAGCAAGTTAGGATGACATATTCAATGTGGATCCACTCGACGACACCGTCAACAAAGGTCCAAAGCCTATCAAAGAACTTGTCAAGCTACATCTCAAACTCAAACATGGGAAGTGCACGCAACTCAGAAAGGACCTCACTAGCCATAAGCATAGATGTATAGTTGATGTCCGGCACAAAAACAGAGACTTGTTCGCCTGACAACCATTTGACATGTCAGGTATTCACCCCAGTATCATATGACATAAGTTGACCATCTAGCCTCAGGCCAAGCTGATATCACAGAAGAAGAGGAAGATGAGAGGTGAGCGACGCAAGACAGTCAGAGAAGAGACAGACAAGTTACTCAAAGCCAATTTCATAAGGGAAGTCAGGTACTCTACCTGGCTTGCCAATGTTGTTATGGTCAGAAAAACCAATAGAAAATGGCAAATGTGCACTGATTACACTGACCTCAATAGGGCATTTCCCAAGGCTGCATACCTTTTGCCCAACATCGATAGGCTAGTCGACAGTGTGTTCGTGTTCCAAGTGCTGAGTTTCTTGGATGCATACTTAGGATACAATCAGATAAGAGTGCGCGCCCCGGAGAAAGACAAAACGACATTCATCACTGAAGATGCCAATTTCTGCTACAAGGTCATGCCCTTTGGCCTAAAAAATGCAGGCGTCACATAACAACGACTGATGGATCGGGTCTTCAAACAACATATCAGACAAAATGTCGAGGTATATGTTGACGACATGGTCGTCAAATCTCAAAGTATAGCCCAACACGTGGTAGACCTAGAGGAGATTTTCGGAGAAATTTGTAAATACAACCTGCGCCTCAACCCAGAAAAATGTACTTTCGGGTCGATAGAGGCAAGTTCCTAGGTTTCGTGATCACACACCATGGAATAGAGGCCAATCCCGACAAGTGCACAACCATACCAACGACGTAGAGGTCCAAAATTTGAACGGAAGACTGGCATCTCTGTCGAGGTTCCTCCCAAAGCTCGTCGAAAAAGCAAAGTCGTTCTACATGATGCTTGGGAAAACAGAGCCCTTCCTATGGGACGAAGCCTGCAAGCAAGCTTTCTTGGCCTTCAAGAAAACTGTTTCCTTGTCGCCCGTCCTGAGTCGACCCAAACTAGGAGCGCCACTACTCTTTATCTTTTTGTAGCTTCAAAAGCCGTTAGCTCAGCCCTCGTTCAAGAGGAAGGGAAATATCAGCTTCCCATCTACTTCACCAGTCGCATCCTCCATAATGCTGAGAAGCAGTATTAGATGATAAAAAAGATAACACTAGCAATTATCACCTCAACCCAACACCTCCATCCATACTTTCAAAGTAACCAAGTGATAGTTTAAATGAAATGCCCCATCAAACAGGTGTTACGAAAGCTTGAACTGGTAGGGAGGATGGTGGCATGGTCCGTAGAACTTTCAGAGTTCGACCTCTAGTACAAACCTCGTAGCCCTGTGAAAATATAGTTCATGGCAGATTTCCTAGCAGAGTTTGCTGCAGTGACCAAACCACCCTAAACTGGTGGAAACTCTATGTGGATGGAGCATCCAACGCAAAAGGAAGTGGAACAGACATAATCTTGAAGGGCCTGACAACGTCACTTTAGAGCAAGCTCTCAAACTCAACTTCAAAGCTTCAAATAATCAAGTTGAATATGAGGCACTCATAGCAGGTCTGAAGCTAGCAAAAGAAGCCAGAGCCAAAACGCTAAGATGCTACATCGACTCCCAGTTTGTCCAAGGACAAGTGGCCAACAAATATCAAACTAAGAAGACGATACTCCTCTGGTATTATCATACTGCAAAAATGCTCATTGACAACTTTGAGTGTTTTGAAATGTACCACATACCCAGAGAGAGCAACACCAGAGCATACTTGCTCTCCAAGCTGGCCAGCACCAAAAAGATGGGGAATCTCAATAATATCATCTTGGAAACACTCCAAACTCCCACCATAGACATCAAAGAAGTGATGGTATGACAAGAGGAGGAACCAAACTGGATGACCCCGTACAAGAATTTCATGATTCAAGGGGCATTACCGTCAAACGAAAACGAAGCCCAACGCCTGAAAAAGAAGGCCAGCTACTACGTCATCCTTCATGGTGAGTTGTTCAAAAGAGGATTGACAGTGTCCTTTCTCAAATGCTTGGACAGCCAGCAGACAATATATGTCATGCAAGAACTCGATGAAGGAATATGTGGCCTTCACACAGGGGGACACTCCCTTGCAACCAAGGTGGTGCGCGTTAGAGACTACTGGCCGACACTCAAGGCTGACACCCTCGACTTCACTAGGAGGTGTAGATGATGCCAAGAGTTTTTTAATATCCCGTGTGCCCCTCCTGACAACCTCCATAATCTGGGCTCCCCTTAGCCTTTCGCATGTGGGGAATGAACATTCTGGGGCCACTTCCAAAAGCCCTAGGAGCATTCAAATTCCTACTAGTCACCATAGACTACTTCACTAAATGGATCGAAGCAAGGCCACTACGGGAAATCTGAGCCAATGAGGTAGAGAAATTCACTTGGAAACACCTCATATGCAGATATGACCTCCATTATGCCATTGTCACTAGCAACGGTATTTAGTTCAAAGCTCAGGCTTATGAGGAATTCCTGACGAGGCTAGGTGTCAAGTACCTTGTGACCTCTGTCGAACATCCCCAGACCAACGGTTAGATGGAGGGAGCAAACAGAGTTATCCTGAGGGCCCAACGCACGAGACTTGACAAGTCTAAGGGTCTGTGGAAGGAAGAACTCCTTAGTATACTTTGGGCCTATCACTATTCACCCCAGACAACAACCAATGAGACTTCTTTTCAACTCACATATGGCACATATGCCATGATCCCTGTTGAAGTCGGTGAACCATCGACAAGGAGGATGTTGTTCCAAGAACAAGACAATAAAGAAAGCATGAGGGTTGAACTAGAGACAAAGGACGAAGTCCAAGAAAGGGCCAGAGTGAAAAGGCCACCAAGCTTCGTGCAACAAGGAGATATAACACACCAAGGTTTAACCTCAAACCTTCCAACCTGGAGACCTCATATGGCGAGTCCAAGGTGAAACCTAAAAAGAACCTTGAGCGGGAAAGCTTGGACCCAACTAGGAAGGCTCATTCAAGGTCGTCACAAGCCTAGACAACGAAGCATACAGGCTACAAGAACTAGATGGTAAACCAATTCCAAGAACGGTGTTGAAGTCGGCGAACCATCGACAAGGAGGATGTTGTTCCAAGAACAAGACAATAAAGAAAAGATGAAGGTTGAACTACAGACAAAGGACGAAGTCCAAGAAAGGGTCAGAGTAAAAGAAAAGGCCACCAAGAAGGAGATATAACACACCAAGATTTAACCTCAAACCTTCCAACATAGCGACCTCGTATGGCGAGTCCAAGGTGAAGCCCGAAAAGAACCCTGAGTGGGAAAGCTTGGACCCAACTAGGAAGGCTCATTCAAGGTCGTCACAAGCCTATACAACGGAGCATACAGGCTACAAGAACTAGATGGTAAACCAATTCCAAGAGCATGGAACGCTACCCATCTAAAGTTCTATTTCAATTGACCCACTGCAAGATCGGATGATGTACTCTTTTACCTACTTGAGTCTTTTGTCCCAACAAAGAAAAATTAGGGTTTTGGCTTGAGAGTTTTTAACGAGGCACATCCAAGGAATAAAGGGAATTTGTACTCAATTGCTACATTGAATAAAGTATATCTCCTTTCAAATTTTATTTACTTGTGTCAACTCTACAAAGGCTCGACAAACTCAAGGCCTGCCCTTGGTGAGCTTCGCTAAAACTAGGACGAATGAGTTCCTAATCGATCACCAAAGGCTCGACAAACCCAAGGTTCAAGGCAAGGCTTACCAAGGTCCACCCTTGGTGAGCCTTGCCAAAACCCAAGAGGAACATGTCCCTACTCTAAGGCTCGACAAACCAAGGTTCACCCTTGGTGAGCCTCCCCGTTGCGGAAACTCATGGTATGTAAGGTCCACCCTTGATAAAATTTTATATTCCTAAAACCTATCTTTGCAGGAATACAAGAAACCCAAGGTTTATCCTTGCTACACACTCAGACAAGAAACTCAAGGTCCACCCTTGGTGAGCACTCCTGCAAAAACCCAAGGTACACTCTTGGTAAGCCCACTCCTTTGAAACTGCGAAAAACATCAGGTCCAGGTTCCACACGGCAAAATGAGACATCACTAGACTGGTTGACAAGACCTTCAATTAAGAGAAAAACAAACTACCTCCTCACAAACATTAGGGGAGAAGCTCTGCAAAGTGAAAGGAAGTGTTATCAACTAATTGACAAGACCTTTAACCAGGTTGAAATCAAACTTGAGAGGATTTCATGTCATCTAAACTCTTAATTTCCATCAAGATCTCGCTTCCTATGCCACAAAGACCTCATTCGTGTCAAGGAGGCCTACCCTTACTATTACAGAGCATCACATAAAACGACAACAACATAAAGACATACAAACATAGCAAAATTCGTCAACAAAGGAAAAACATGTATATTAAGAAGAATAATTGTCAAGGTTACATAGCCTTCACAACAAAAAAAAACCAACAAAGCAAAAATACAAAAGGGAAGCTAAACATTTTCCCCGTCGCCCTGCTCCTTGCTAGCACCCTCCTCCGCAGTAGATATCTTTTCCTCGTCAAACAGAACATTGTCCTTCACATCCTTGAATGGGTCAAAAAGACCCAATTCAAGGTCCTTGGCAAAGAACCTAACCTGCCTGACGGCCTTGTGAAATCCTTTCTCATGCTACTCCATAGCCTCCTTCTTGTAAATCAGCAGCTCCTCTTCAAGCTCCCTACGGGCCTTCCTCTCCTCCGACGCCTTGAGCTCAGATTCCTCAAGCCTAGACTTCGACTCCTTCAATCGGGCCTCAAGGTCGACAACCACCTTGAACAACTTGTCCTTCTCAGCAGTGACACTCTCAACCTTGCCAACTAAGTCCTTCTTCTCGCTCAGCATGTCCCTACAGTGACCATCCAGTTCATCACCATCCAGCCTGGTGCACAGTAGCTTGGCCAAAGCATCGCCAACCTTGACAGACAGCCAGTGGTTGGACTTAATCGCCTCAACAAAGGCGACATTGGCGTTAGCCACCTTGGGATGTTCCACCCTCCCAACGGTTTGAGCAGTGGCCCTCCACTAAACGACCTCGACCTCTAAGGATGCCACTCTGCTCAGAGTCTCTTGGTCCCTCTGCCTATTTACCTCAAGAATTATAAGACTTCTCTAGAGGAAAACCTTCACAAACTCAGTGGCATTGTGAACCCCATCTAACCAGATGAGATTCCTATCAAAAGGCAATACAAAAATAATCAGGATCTTTTGTTCCGGCTTATAGCCCATATCCCACAGTGAATCAGAATCACACAAAGTGTAGACATGATCAAGAAAGACACTGGGGCAAGAAGAAGAGAAGGGCAATGTCAATGCTAGCACAACAGAGGGAGGAACTGACGGAGCTGAAGAGGAAGGAGGCGACATTTCAAAAGCACTAGTGACTGCCACATCAAAGCTCGACAAGGGCGTAGTCATGGTGGACGGAGGAGTCACAACAAGGCTAGCCGATGAAACCAATACAGTGGTCACGACAGCAGGGGAAGAAAAAACTGAAAACAATATGAACAACACACAAGAACCAAGAGGGGGGTGAATTGGTTGATCTTGGTCTTTTAAAAAATTCTTTAAACAATCAGAGTAATCAAGATCGTATCATAAATAGTCCAAAAAATCTTCAACCAATCAAACACCACTTCTCAAGAATGCAATCGACAAAAACAACTTTTACTGTTGAATAAGAAATGTTGCACCAATGAATGACAAATTATAACAACAAGAAAAGATTATAAAGAAGTAGTCAATACAAGAATTTATACTGATTCACTTCTCACCCATGAGATGTTACATCCAGTACTTCCAACCACAAAGGTTAGAGTTTCACTGATAACAAATTGTTCTTACAAGCTTTTTACACAATTACTCTTAATTACACCTAGATTAAGAACGAGACTTCTAACACACTTAGAATCTTTATGATCAAGACATAGAGAACACCTATCCCTACTCTTTCCTCTAGGAACACCTATCATAGAAAAGCCTTAAGAGACCTATTTCTATTAATACACAAAAAAAAAACTCAAAATAATTTACAACAAAGTGTAAAGAAAGAAACCACCTGATGATCCAGTAATGATGTATGCAAATGATTTACCATCTTGAAGTAACAGGTGGAAGAAGCTACTTCAAAACTTTCTTTTCACAACTTCTTTTGAAAGCTTGCCCAAGAAGAAACCCTCCTTTGAAATCTTTGAATCTTGAGGATTTGTGGGACTTAACAGGGTTTAGCACTTGAAATCATTTCTTACTTCAGAAAGCTAATGAAAATACTTTGTAATTTCATTCTTCTATTTCAAAATACCCAACGGCTATTTATAGAAAACTATCGTAACTATCAGTAATCGATTAATTCACTAATGTAATCAATTAAGTTCACTTATGTAATAGATTATATAGTCATTTAATCGATTAAAGTATTCTTGAACTTTCTGGAAAAGATTTATGAGCAATGTAACCAATTATTTTGTAATGTAATCGATTATCATAGGAAGTCTATGTTTCAAATACGTGCCAAGTAATCGACTACAACAATATCATAATCGATTATCACAGGAAGACTTTTCTGTGACTTTGTGTAGTGTAATCGATTATCATACTCTTCTAATTTATTAAAGTGCTCCTCAGAGCTTAAGTAATAGATTGCCATTTGCTAGTAATCGATTAAAGTAGAGAAAAATTGTTTTTCCAAAAACTTAAACTTTGAACACTTTGGCTTTTTATGCAACCATGAAAACTTTATGTTTCAAAAAAGTTTTTTCACAAAACTTATGCTTTTATGAAAACATGGATGCAAAAACATGTATGAGCCTTTATGCAAAGGATCATAGGTAATTCCCTTAGACACACACAAATTACAACTACCAATCAATTGATTTGGCATGTAAAAAAGCCTAAATACTTTGATGCGTAAGAGACTTAGTTTCTTGATCCTCTTAAGCAGTGGTGAGGAAAGAAAGTTGGAGGAGTAGGTACAACGATAATAGCAGGAGCAGCAACAGTAGCCTGGATAGCAGAGGATGCCACAGGCAAACCCTACGAAACAACAACAAGAGGGCCACCCGAACCGAGAAGTAGCCTGAAAGCCTGCCTCATCACACGAAGGCTGAGAGAGGCCCTCGACTTCTTACGGCCTAACGTTCCAGCACCGTCATCTCATTTCTTCTTAGCCAAAACATAAGATGGGATGCTAGGGGAAGCCTCAACAATCTCAGCACCAATAGGGCCAACCCTAGCAATAGGTTGACCCCCACCTCGAGCAGAAGGGTTGATAGACGAAGGTGGTACATCCCCACCAACAGGTCCAACCTGCTTCACTAAGGGCCTCCAAGGGAAGTCACCCATTATACCTGCAAAATGACCAAAACACAACAAGTGTTAGTCCAGGCTAAATACCTCAGACACAAAGGAAGATAGGGAAAAATAATCTACCGTCCAAGGTAACAACATGATAGTTCGCCAAGGGCAAAGACAGGATGGCTCGAACGTCTAGGGAAGCTGGCAGTTGCTCCAAAATAGCCTTGTCCACCCTCTCTACTAGGTCAACAGATCCTCGTTGAAAGACTTGAACCTGGTAGGATTAAACTGCCAGTAGAACAGGAAGCAAGGCTCCCCGTCTGGATTGAACATCAGTGGCAACCCATCAACCGTGACGTCAATAGCCTGGACCTTGAAAAAATGGTCCTTAAAGCGACGAAACATGTTCGAGCCAAACTCCAACAGCTTCTTGGAAATGATGTTCAAGGAGAACCAAACTATCTTGTCGAAAAACTTCATCTGGAGGAAGTATAAAAACACTGACATGCTCGATCGGATGTTAAAGAAAGGGCACAAAATCTCAAAAGCAGTCACCATAGCCCAATTATTGGGATGAAGCTGGGAAGAGCAACATTCAAGTGCTCAAGTAGAGTACAATGAAAAGAATTCAGAGGAAGAATCAAACCCAGTATCTCAAAGAGGCACCGATACATAAAAAAGAAGGGCGAACAACCTGGCGTCGCCCTTAGAAAAGGGAAATCGTCACTCCCATAGGCCTCAACGACCACCTTGCAGGAGTCTTCAGGGTTAGCCAACCTAAGTTGACGCTGAAGAGCAGCGATAACCACTGCAGAGAAAATTGAGGAATGATACTTCAAGACATCACTCCTGACCCACTCATAGCCAACGACGGCAGGAGAGGATGACCCAACACTATTGCTACGTCACACACGAGTTGAAGCTTTGACATCCCATCCACCACTCTTTCTCAGTTCCCCCGAAGCAGAAGAGGGAAGGATCATGGTAACCGAAACGGGTTCCCCGTCCCTAAAGCCAATAGAAGGTCGTGCCCTCTTATGAAGTAGGGAAGAGCCTTCGCCAATATTGCGCGAGTATTTCAACGAGGGACTCGCTGTCGAAGATTCCATGGCGTGTCTCCTCCTCTAAGGAGTCGTCGATGGAAATAACCTCCCGATTTACCAGGGGTTGCTGAATCAAACCCTCGTAGTCACTACCACTCAGGCCTATGGCAGAATCAGAAATGAAAGACAAAGATATGATCAAAAAGGGAAATACCTTGAAGGAAGAAAGACGATTGAAGGGAGAAGGGGAAATTATGAAGCAAGAAAAGTTCTAAAAGAGAGTCAGAAATGCAAAAGTGACAGTGAGAAAAAACACCGAACGTCCACTCCATTTAAGTGGAGGCGCGACCCTTTGGTAACTAGCGGGAGTTAAAACGATGCCTAAGAAATCTGTGCCACGATACAACCCCACTCACCCACTAACCGTGTCTCCAGTATGTGCCTACTTCACGAGTGACACGTATGCAAGAGTGTTGCACGTGCGCCGCACTCGCCTGTGGCAAAGGACAAGCTAAATGCTTGCCTTCAATGCATTCTCCAACGATCAGATAAGGGAAAAGGTTGTCCAATGTGGATACTCCACTTGCTTGATATGTATGACCTCATTGCATAGCAAAAAACATGTCCTCCCTGGACAACTTGATAACAGCAGCCCGGACAACAACTTGTTCATGCTAGGGAGGTTGACAAACTCACGACTCTCACACTTGTCGAGTTTATCACCACCGACACAGAACAATATTTGTCCACACTCAGAGGCTCGACAAATACAGGACCCTCCAACTTGTCAAGGCTACTACCCTCGACATCAGACCATCTTCCTCGACACTGGACAACCACTTTTGCCAACAAGTTGACTCAAAGCTTGGAGGGCTTATGTACTATTCACAATCCACAAAATACACGTGGCAAATGACGTGGCATTCCAGTATGCGCGTCCACCCTCCGTGTCAGCCCTAGCATAGGAACAAGGACATGTCGCCCTTAGCAGTCGGGCTACTAGGCCAACAGGTTATCACTAAGACCTTATTATTCATGTATTAATGATAATGTTGTAACCTTCTTATCAAGTGGCAGGTACTCAATTATCTACAAGGAACATATTGTCATTAAGGTACACATTATCTATTAGACATAATTATCTATAACTTACGATTATCTATTAGTCATTATCTACAGGCCAATAATTATCTGCAAGGGTTGTTATACACTGAAATAGCCCTGACACACAAAGACCCGAGGCTGCCCCTCTACTCTATGAGTACCAGGTTTAGTCTCACCCCTTTTGACATCCCATTCTCACTTAACTCACTTACTTACTTGAGCGTGAAGTCCTTTGTTTTGCAGGTCCCCCATCATGTCCTCCTAAAAAAGAGAACCCATTGTCCGACATACAAGATCTGGAGCCTATCTTGGCCCCGTCCACCCTGACGTACGGTGCCTCTAGATTTGGGTAAATACAAAAGGAAATTGACATACGGTGCCTCTAAATTTGGGTAATGCTGTTGAATCAAATTATCATTTTTATTATTTCTATTGAATTGAATGTGCCTAAAAGACAATTGGCACCTAATATCGAGTTTAAAAAATTCTGAATTTGTTAGAAAATTAAAATTCAAACATCTTAACAATTTATAAGATCAAATAAGTCTTATAGTGTGAATATCAATTCCAATATTGAACTTTTTTATATATACATATAAATACAGACTATCTCATCATCTAAATTTTGTCAATTGAAAATATTTTTCTTTTTTAATTGGCTTCAATGTTTCGAGGCATGGGAAAAAGTAAAATTCCCTTTTTCAATGGTTTTTTTTAGGGTACAAAGGTGTTTAGTGTGAATAGCGTGCAAAATAAATGAATAATACCTCATTTAAAACTTTCAGAAAAAATACAATGTCATAATGTCTTGCATAAAAGCCACAAAAATAACAAAATAGAAAACAAGTTCCTAAAGCTACAGCAAATCCAGAATCCTCCTGAGACCCATAGATGTAACATGCCTCTCAAACATGCGTTCAGGCAAACTCTTCGTAAAAGGGTCAGAAAGGTTTTCTTCCGATGCTATCTTGGTTACCACTATGTCTCCTCTTTCAATGATGTCTCGGATCAAGTGGTACTTCCTCTCTATGTGTTTTTGCCTTTTGTGACACAATGGTTCCTTGGATTGTGCTACTGCCCCACTATTATCACAATAAAGTGTGATAGGATGGCTAGCACCTGGTATCACTTGAAGATCCATAAAGAACTTCTTCAACCATGCGGCTTCCTTTGCAGCTTCTGATGGTGCAACATACTCAGCCTCAGTGGTAGAGTCAGCCACACATGATTGTGTGATACTTCTCCAACAGCTGGCCCCACCATTAAGAATGAACACATAGCCTAAAGTTGATTTTCTTGAGTCAATGTCTCCTTGGAAATCTGAGTTTGTGTAACCAACGGTTTCAAGACTCCCACTTGAATAGACCAACATATAATCTCTCGTTCTTCGAAGATACTTAAGTATATGTTTAATTGCTATCCAGTGTTCCTCTCCAGGATTAGATTGGTACCGGCTTACTACTCCTACTACATAGCAGATATCTGGTCTGGTGCATAGCAGAGCATACATAAGGCTACCTACTGCTGAAGCGTAAGGTATCCTACTCATGCATTCTCTCTGTTAAGGAGTTTTAGGAGAATGCTCCTTGGAGAGATGAATCCCATATCTGAAGGGTAAAATTCCCCTTTTGGAATTCTCCATGTTGAACCTGGCAAGTATTTTATCGATGTAATTAGCCTTGGATAATGCCAATACCCTATTCTTCCAGTCTCGTAAGAGTTTAATACCAAGAATATAATTGTTCTCCTAGGTCCTTCATATCAAAATGCTTGCTCAGCCAGGTCTTTATGCCTGATAATACCTCTATGCCATTACCAATAAGGAGTATATCATCTACATAAAGCACCAGAAAATTTACTGCTTCCCCTTGGATCATTTTGTACACACACGGCTCATCAGGACTTTTCTCAAAACCATAAGACTTAATGGCTTGATCAAACCTGATGTTCCATGATCAGGGCGCTTGCTTAAGTCCATAAATGGACCTTTGCAACTTGCATACCATGGTTTCTTTCCCTTTAGCTATGAACCCTTTTGGTTGCTGCATATAGATATCCTCTTCCAAATTTCCATTTAGAAAAGCTGTTTTGACATCCATTTGTCAAATCTCATAATCAAGATTTGCTGCAATAGCTAAGAGAATTCGGATGGTCTTGAGCATGACAACCGATGAAAAGGTTTCTTCATAATCCACACCTTTTATTTGTGTAACAACCTAAAATTATTCTAGATATTATATTTTTATTATGATTAACTTTTAAAAAATCGTTAAATAATTTTATTACTATTTTATTTTTACTGAACGGATCCTAGTATAAATTCTAAAACATATAAATTATAGAAGTTGTTAAACTGATATATATATATATAGTACGTAGCCACAGTTCTTGTACAAGAGTCATTTTCAACGAAACATAAAGATACTACAACACTTTCATCATTCATTTCCTAGAGACAATTCTTTATCTTTGTACCACCATCAGTCCAAGGTGTCAATGAAATTAACCACTGTTGCCATCTATAAAAAAAATGAAACAAATCTAGTGAGAAATAAAATTTCTCAGTAGGCAAAACTAAATCACCAAAACATGCTAGTATGTTAGTAAATCATCATAAAATAATTATGCAAGTTGTATGAATGCATGAAATGAATTTTTCCAGGTGCACATGGCCTCTACATATCGTACTGTATGTAGCTACACTTGTACTGGATGTAGACGCTGCGATCGTCTTACGCAAACATGCATGATTTATGTCATATATGTGCACCCAGACACTAGATATCGTACTGTATGTAGTATCAGATTCTGTTTCACAAAATCTCGTACTGGACTTGGAAACATGGATCAACCTATCATTACATCAACATCTATCCATAATAAAATCCATTAGCAAAATACATACCACCTTATGAAAAAGATGTTGTTATCATAACATCATATGTACCACAAGTATGGTTGAACCATCATACCTTATTTAAATAAGATCATTACCACTTAGGCATGACCTTTGAATATCCTCAAGCTAGATAAAAATTCATGTTAGTAATCTAACTAATAAATCACTATATCTCTCTCAAATAATTTCTAATTCCTTTAAACATTCACAAGGAAATATCATAACCTAGCATGCATCTTAATCTCCTTTCACCTACCACCTTACTACTTCATCCTCAAAATTGAATCACTTTAGTATTTGAACCATTTAACAACACACCATTCAACCTCTACTTCTAAAAATTAATACCAAACAGCCCCATAATAAAAATATGAACAAACAGTCCATATATCATCAAAATCACCTTCCAAGTTCATCAAATGGGTTTCCATACAATACTAATATTTTAGCCTATATATCATCACCTATCCTATGGTTAAAATCAATATTTTCTCATCAACAAAATAACCTTAAAATGACATGAATTTCAAGTCTAAATGATAACCTTAAATCTGCCTAATTAAGCATATAAATTAATCCAAACAAATGCTTAACTAGAGATTGAAGCCTAGCCTACCTCAAATGGATTTGGATTTGAAATTGATTAAGTGGTTGTTTTTCTTGGAAATCCTCTAAGGAATGAAGTCTTGAAAAGGAAAAGATGAAAGTGAAATGAAAAGAGATGGGAGTGAGAGATTCACGTGAGTTGTTGTAGAAATGGAGTCTTGAAAGTGACTTCCATTTAAGGCCCTCCTCCCTTTATATGGGGTTTGGAAAATAATAAAATATTCAAAGACATAATTGCCCTTTCTAGCTAGTTACTCTCATCTAGTTCCATTATAACTTAGTTTCTTCTCATTCCATTACATCTTAACTAAACTCATAATTACTCTTCTAAATATCTTTCCACTTTATATAAAAATCTCCTAAGTCATGATGTCTTTCTTCCAAGTGTCCCTCCACTTGGCAAGTTCATGAATCTTCTTCATTATTTTACCTATTTCACGTGGCCAACAAGGAGAAATAAGAGAAAATTTTTCTTCTCTTCATGCCATACTTGTACACATGTATTTCAAGGTTATGATGGCTTCTTATTCCTTCATCAATGGTGGATTACAAGTGGCTAGGTATTTCTTAAGCCTTCATGATTGAATCTTATCATTTTAATTCATGAATCTTAAGATATTTTCTACTTATCATAACTTATCAAATTTTTAAAGATGACAAACCACCTTATTTCCCCTTTTTCCTCTACTTCACTTGAATACCATAGCCAAGGGGGATATTTTTTATCTTCCCTTCCTCCTTCTATACCATGTTGTTATTTCCTTTAAAGAGGAGAAAATTGTGTGGTTCTCCTTGTATACATATGTCATCTTTTATGAAGAAGAAGAATCCAATTTCAAGATAACTTCACACGTGGCATTTATTAGAAAGAAGTAAAGTTCAATTCGAACTCTTCTACCTAAAGGATAAGATTAAATAATAGAACTCTAGAGATTTCCAGAATCTCCTTGTGTCCATATGTTATCTTTCATGAAGAGGAAGAATTCAATTCTAAGTTGTCTTCACACATGGCATTCATAGGAGGAAGTAAAGTTCAATTTGAATTCTCCTGCCTAAAGGATAAGATTAAATAATAGAACTCTAGAGATTTCCAGAAACTAACTTCAGTTACAGTACAAATAGCTCACAAATAGTCTATACAGAGTGTTACACAGGCTTTGCGTACAAGACTGCTCTATCTTAATTCTGATTGGTCCGTTCTACTTTTGACCATCAAAATTACTAAACCATTTTATTAAATAAGTCTGTACATCCTACAATTAAGAGAAAATTTCACAGATTCTACTTATCATTTTTTCATATTTTTCTGCTGCCAGAATTCTCCTGAATAAAATTTCAAAGTTATTACCGTATAAAATTCATAGAAATTCTATTCTAAGGTTTTTCTATCACAACTGTATAGTTTCTAACTCTACAAATTATTTCCTATTATATGAGTCCTGTCTCACCTTATTCTGTTTCAATTTGAAATTTCTAATTTATATAGCGTATACCGACGCTATCCGGAAAAAAAATCAAATTTCTCCTGAAATTGTATATTCTAAAGATCAGAAAATTCTACTGATTAATAATATATATAAAACATGTTCAACAAATGCTTATGTTCAAATAAAATTTATCCAATTCTTGTATCTAATTATCATCGCACTTCCATAATTCAATCATAAATATATCTCATAATATAATTTTGAGGATGTTACAATTTGGGTGTGTCCTTTCGCCACCAATCTAGCTTTGAAGGTTTCAACCTTCCCGTCCGATCCTTTCTTTCTCTTGTAGATCCACTTACACCCAATGGGTCTTACCCCTTGTGGTCCATCTACAAGAGACCAAACTGAGTTGGAATACAAAGAATCCATTTCACGATTCATAGCCTCAATCCATTCCTGAGCATCAACATCTCCTAGTGCCTCATCATAACTCGTGGGATCATCATCTTCTTCAATGATCACATCCTGATATGATTCGCCCAACTAGAGAAATCTTGCAGGTTTACGAATCAATCTCCCACTACGACTTTGCCGCACTTGTTGTTGTGCATCTACAGGACGATCCAAATTAGGTGGATTAACAATTTTTTGAGGAACCTCATTACGTGGGTTAACCAATTCTTGATTTTCTTTGTCCACAAGTGGTACTTGCATTTCTACAGGTTCCACTTATTGAACATTATGCTGAACTTTTGGTTCTGAATATGGTTCCTATGTGTGTTCAACTACAGGTATATTTTCCACTTTTTGAACAACCGTAGGAACAAAAGCTAGAACAGCTTGAGGTTGAGGTGAAACTTGATCTGAGACTAGCTCATCAAGAATAACCTTACTTCTTGGCTTATAATTTTCCATATAGTCTTCCTCTAATAAAGTCGCGTGGGTGCTAACAATGACCTTATTTTCTTTCGGCTATAAAATAACCAACCTTTGGTTCCTTTAGGATAGCCTATAAACATGCATACTTCTGTACGCGAGTCCATCTTATTTGGCTTCTGTTGTAAGACATGTGCCGGACCACCCTAAATCCGAATATGATTCATGGTGGGCTTACACCATTTCCATAATTCTATTGGTGTCTTTGAAATCGACTTGGACGGAGCTAAGTTAAAAAGGTATATAGCAGTTTTTAAGGCATATCCCCAGAATGAATCAAAAAGAGATGAATAACTGAGCATAGATCTTGCCATTTCTAAAAGGGTTCTATTTCTCCTTTCAGCAACTTCATTCTGTTAGGGTGTCCCTGGAGAAGATAATTGTGAAACTATCCCCTCTTTGGTCAGGTAAGACCTGAACTCTCCAGATAGGTATTCACCCCCTCGGTTAGACCGAAGAGTCTTAATTTGAACACCAAGATGTTTTTCTGCCTCAGCCTTGAACTCTTGGAATTTTCCAAAAGCTTCAGACTTGTGACGCATTAGGTACACATGTCCAAATCTAGAGTAATCATCAGTAAATGTAATGAAATATTGATACCCTCCTCTGGCCTGGAAATTTATTGGTCCATATACATCAGTATGTACTAATTCCAGCTGAAGTGTGGAACGATTTCCCTTGGCCTTGAAAGATCTCTTAGTCATTTTACCCTTTAAACAAGATTCACAAACTGGTATCGGTTCAAAGTTCAGGGATTTCAAAATCCCACTATTGACCAAACCTTGTATCCTATTAGAGTTAATATGACCCAATCTCAAATGCCAAAGATAAGTTTCATTGGAAACTTTTCTTTTCTTTGATGAATGAACATGTTCAACACCCCCTAATTCAACATGATTAATTTCAAAGGGCACAGGACTAAGGAAATAAAGACCATTAATCATTTCACCGGAACAAATAGAAGAAGATGAACTTCTTATTGAAACTGAAGAATTAAACTGAACTGTCAAACCATGTTTAATCAAACAACTAACAGAAATTAAATTCCTCTGAAAATCCGGAATAAATAACCAGTCTTGTAAAACCAAAGTTCTGCAATTATCAAAAGATAAAATAACTTGTCCCACTGCTAGTGCAGACACAAGTTCCCCATTTCCAAGCCTCAAAAGTCTTTGTCCTTCACTTAAAGGCAAGTTATGTTTGAACCATTGCAAAGAGTAGCAAACATGTTTAGTGGCTCCTGAATCAATGATCCATTTATCATTGCAATTCTCCACTAAACAAGTTTCAATCACATGTAAATTATCGATACCTGGTTGATTCAAACGTGGGCAATCATTCTTCCAATGCCCCATTTTTTTTCCACACTTGAAGCACTTGCCTTTTGGCTGCTTCATTGCAACTGGTTTGGCAACTGGAACATCTGATTTCTTCTTTTTGTTCTTGTTCCTTCCCTTGGATTTCCCCTTAGGTTTTACATAACTCTCACTGGCAAAAAGGGCACTTCCTTACTTGACTAGAGACTGTTCAACACTCTTAAGGTCGTGCGTCAACTGAGTAAGGTCAAGATTCATCTTATTCATATTATAATTCATCTTGAACTGATTGAAGTATTCAGACAGTGATTGCAAGAGAAGGTCAACTTTTACTTCTTGTTCAAATCTGAACCCATGGTCTTCAACCTTTTTGAAGATTGCTATCATTGCTAGACAATGATCTCGCACACTCCTCCAAACATAACTGTCTTGGTGACTGCATTCAACGTATTTTGCCTAGCAAAGCTGCTAGATGTAGCAAACATACCATCAAGAGTATGGAGCATCATTGCTCCACTCTCAATCATGCTCACTTGCTCCTGAAGGTGACTGGCAAGATTGGCTAAAATATAGCAGGGAACTGCCACATTTGTCTTCTCCCATCTTTCCTTCTCTTGCTGAAAACATGTCTTTTTTGCCTCAGGCACATCCTCAGCGGATTGCGCTGGCATAGGGGTAGTCAAAACAAAATTGAGCTTTTCATATTGAAGAACAATATCTAAATTGATTTTCCATTGTTTGTAGTTTGTACCATCCATAGGTTTTTGACTCAAGATAGTAGCTAAAGGATTGAATGAAGGCATTTTTCTGAAAAAACAAGCACATTCATTACAAACAAGAATAACAACAAACGAATATAGCGCTAGTAGATTCTAATAACTACTACTCGTTTATAGTTCAACAATCAATTAGTTATCTTTACAAGGCTTATGATGGGCAAGATACTTGAAAAACTAATATTGTTGTTTTGGGACTTTAGTTCCATTGCCAGAGCCTCGATGGGAGGGTTAACAACTTTACCAAAGTTGAATGTATTTAACCATTGTTTACTTTCAAAATTATCATTAGTGTCTAAGTGTTGCCGACGATGGATCGTACAAAACTTTACTAAAATTTTGAAAATATTAAGGTTTAATCTATTGAAATCTGATTATCCTTATCAGATGGGGCTTCAGCGATAACCATTTCACTAATAAACCCACAATCAAAGCCCGTAGGTTTTAAATTAATTACTTAATTAAAAACCTTCACTCATTCAATATTTTAAAATTTAGAATTTTCCAATTTCCACGAATTGTTTAAATTCAAGTATTCTTTGTTTGATTTCAAAGACTATGTAAGCTGCCGCAAGCCGATGAACATGCAAGTTTAGCTTATCGAAATTTTAAAATCATTAAGGTCCTAAAATCTGGTCATGATAGGCAGCGTGTGCTTCATACAATCATGATAAATGATTGTGGTATGCAGCGTGTGTTAACACATGACCATTTTAGAAGACCTACAAATTACTCGCAATGTAAAACAATTCTCTTAGGAAATAATTTGGATTATTTGTCTTGATTTTAATTATTTAAAATTAATTAATTCAATTATTAATCTAGATTTTTTTTAACGAAAAATCATAATCATTTTAATTAATATTTGAAAATAATTTTGAAGCAAAATAATCCTATAATAACTATCATACTAGTCGTGGAATGACAAAATAGCTATTATGCTCATGTAATTTTCAAGTTATGCAACAATATGGCACCACCTATTCTATATGACATGTTATCACAATAAGCATGTTATCATATCATATAATTCATTCACTCATTAAAATAAAGCAATTATAAATTAGACTTTAATCCATGGTTTCCTAGAGAAAAGAAAATAAATAAATAAAGTTACAAATGAGAACTGAAATCTCTTCATCTCATATGCTTCTTCCTTTTAGTCCATAGGTTCTGTTTCAAGCCCCTTTATGGTAGCCATGGGCCCAATGTCCCAAAAAACCAAACTTGGGCAAGAAATCCTAAGTCAACTTTCAGGAACCCTAGCCGTCACTCGAACTCATCTCAGGACAAAACTCCAGGGGAAGCACAATCCTTCTTTTTGCATCTTCTTGATCTTCTTTTATTACAACTTTTGTATAATATCCAAAAAATATAAGAATAACAAAAACCAAGGAGGAAACCTAATCATATGGGATTAGCCTCCTTGTTACAACCCAAGAAAATACATTCAAATCTCTACCATGGATTAAAGTTGAAAACCAAATAAAGCATAGATTTTTATGAAAAGAATTATAAAGATAAACATAAAATACATATGTTCAACAAATATAGAACCCTAGGTGTCATATTTCACGAAGCAACTAATTACATGAATAGTGAAACTAGATTCACATACCAACGTACAGCCAGACTCTGATACCAATTGTAGGAACTATTGGATTTATGCGGAAGCGATTTAAGAACCTAATATATTGGTATGCTTATCGAATCATCATTGTTTCATAAACACACAAGGAATATTACCTCTCGGAGTATTGATCTTTGATGATCTCTCACGCCTTAGAAATCTTGCGTCACTGCACAATTGATCTCCTTGTAATGTGTTGATGGCAGACCTTCCAGACTATCTCTCAAGGGGAAAGAGATAGTGTGTGGACACTTTTTTACTATCAGGAGATGACCTTGCCTCAACCTCTGTGACTATCCTCTCTTTCTTTAGAGAGGGTTAAGTATAATATATATATATGAGTTTCTAGAAAATCTAACCCTTAGGTATTAACAGACTCTAGGTTTTTTGGACTCTTTTTACACATAGGTCCTATTGGGTTTTAGTGAAAGAGCAAAAACCCAACAAATTCCTCTTCCAAAAACAAGTTTTTCATCTGCAAGAGGTGACTAGGAGAGACAATACCTTTTGGACCTGCAACCGTTTGAAATAATAATCCCTTGTTAACTGGAAACGAAATGTCACGACTGAGAACATCTTGAGCCAGGCAGAAAAGTAATGGAGACCAAGGGTCGTCTTGGCGAACACCCCTCTTATAGGAAATGAAGCCAGCAACTGCACCATTAACCAAGAACGAGTCGCTGAGAGAAGAATAGAATGGATTCAATGAATGGACATTTCAGAAAAATCAAACGTTCATAGGACTTGTGATGTGTTGCAAACACATCTAGTTTTTAATATAGTTTAAGGTTAGATTTTAATTAAATATGTAGGAAATAAAATAGGATTAAGCTAGTTTAGTATTATAATTACCTTGAACTAATGTCAATATCAGTTGAGCATTTTCAGGCCAAAAAGAGGAGCTCAAGAGCAAAGAAAGAAGAAAAACAAGATTTTGGTCTGGCGCAGATCGCGCCAGTATCCGCGCTAGTAGCGCCACCCATTCGAAGAGTTCGCGCTATCCGCGCCATAGTTCGCGCTACCCGCGCCAAATGGATGAAGGCAGGTTTGCAGCTCGAGCACTCCACGCGATCAGCGTGGAGAACCACGCCAGTAGCGCCACATATTCGAGTAGTTGACGCGATCAGCGCGGGAATCCGGGCGGATCGCGCCATGAAGATCCTGTTCCTATTTTTAATTATTTGTTTCGAATCTCTGGACAAGATTAGGTTTTCTTACTGTAATTAAATGATTTTATAAATATTAGGCCTCTGAACTGAGTGAAGAGGCATCTAGGAGCAGCCATTAGCATAATTTTTTACAATCCAAAACCCTAGAAATCAAGAATCAACACAAGAATTGCAACAGAATTATCAATCAATCAACAGCTTGTGTGTTCTTGAGGCCTATGACAGGCTAAACTCTTTATTGTAGGAAGGCCATGAACTGATGAGTTATCCTCTGTAATTGACTGGTATTGAAATATATGTTTTGCTTGTTTTAATTCTTTTCTGTTCTTTATTTTATCTTGATTGGAATTGATCACTTCGATTAAGTACATAGGGTTAGGATTCGCAATGA
>PYAF01001821.1:46310-86233 GCA_007407185.1 Glycine tomentella
TGTGTGCTTTGATCTTGATTTCTCTCTTGATTATATTCTGCCCAACTTGATTGTCATGCTTTGTTTATTAATTCAATTTTGAGCTATTGGATACCTTGGAATGAACATTTGATTGAATAAGGATTCTTGGTTTCAAAAGTTATAAAGATCCTAAAGGAAAACTCTGATTTTGTTTAAGAAAATTTTAATTTACCAAGTCTAACCAATTCACCCCCCTTGGTTAAGTGTGAAGTGTTCCTATATTCTACAATGGTCTCCTTTGAGTTCTAACGTGATGTGTATAGCTTCATGATATGATATCATTTTGTAGCAAAGTTTGCCATTTTTGGTTCTCTAGTGAACTTTGAAGTTTTGAGATCGAATAATTGTTTTTCATTCTCGTATTTTTGGCTTGGCTAACTGCGGTATACATTCACAGCGACGAAGCATTTGCATTGTCTTTTGTTATCATTATTTTTTGAATGTAGAATTTGTTTTTTTTTCTTGCAATGATGGCACTTAAAACTTTCAAGGAAGTTGTGTATGAAGATCCACATATGGTTTTGTCCAACTGGATAAATATTTTATAAACAAATGAAAAAAATATTTCATCCAAGTCAATATATGTCAAAACTGAAATTAGTAATTTATTAATGTAACACCTATGTTTTCTGTCATTTGGGTGTATATTTAACTGATATCGTAGCTTAACTTTTTAATATAATGTTCCATGGTATTTGACATAATTATGTGTACTAACAATTTGGTTTGTTATTTAATTTATAGAATAAAAATTCTTCAGTGTTGTGTTTTTTTGTAAGTGTAAATTTAGTTAAGTCCATTGTTCATTTGGTAGTATATATAGACATCAATTTTGAAGAAGAAAAAAATACACGAGCAACAAAGATGGTTTTGCCTTAAAACAGTCTTTGTATCTATTTTTTAATAAAATAAAATAAAAATTAACATACAAAGACGGTTTTAAGGCAAAACCGTCTTGTTTCTACATTAAAAATTAAAAAAATTAAGATACAAAAACGGTTTTTATGGAAAAATCGTCTTTGTATGTTGACATACAAAGACGGTTTTGCCTAACAACCTCTTTGTATCCATTTAAAAAAAAAGTTAAAGATACAAAGACGATTTTTATGGCAAAACCATCTTTGTATCCATTTTAAAAATAAAAAAAAAAATCAACGAAGACGGTTTTTTGAACCGTCGTCAACAGTGCTACTTTTCAACGACACGCGCAACAAAGACGATTCTACAACCATTGTCGTATAGGGTTTAGAACTGTCGTGGAAAGCATCGCCTGTAGTAGTGAGCATAGAGCATGCTATGTAAGTTAATTAATTTCGCCATTCTTTGTATTTTATTATTTTTTCCTTTTTCTAACAATACTCATAAATGGATTTTATTCATTTTTGTACTTGTAACTAAAAGAGGTTCCTCTGGATTTCAGCAAGCTTGTCACTCTTATGCATCAGTTCAAAGGAAGCAGCTCAAGATAAATATAGAATAGTGCAAAAGAAAAAATAATAACAACATAATTACTTTTGTTATTAACTTATTATTATTATACTAATAAATTGAGTGGAATATTATTCAAAAGTATCATCAAGTACATAATGTGTTGGCTTTATCACAACAAAGAATCTTAGTTGTTTGAATTCTTTCTTTTGTTTCTTTTGTAATGGATTGCAGCATAGGAGCCAAAAAGGTTAAAGTAGAGTGTAATTTGTTCAGGGTAATGTATCTTTCAGTATTGGATTATAGTTTTACTCTCAATTTGTTTTACACAAGTTGCCAAGTCAGGGCACAAAACTGAAGGCTTAATGCATTTTGATATGGACTGAACTGAATCTTGGTTTTAGAACTATCATGCTTATCTTTGGTATAATGCACAATTGAAATGATAAGGAATTGGCATTTATTTTGATAGTGTTCCCAAGTATTCCACTTCTAATCATGTTGATTCTTAGTGCTGAATCTCCCAATAGGTCTATCATACACTGACTTTAGTTTAACCACTTATGCTCTCCCAATAGGTCTCTCATATGTATCTGTTATCTCTTTTTCTATTTTTCTGGTGAAGTTAAGACTTAAGATGTTATTAAGGACAATGGAATAGTGAGTTTAAATTGTGAGTTGATTTTATGACAACACATGTATTGGACAACCATCAACCATTTGAAGACCCCTTATACACAAATGAACATCCTAATGGCCAAGGTACTCACTGGCCCTAATTGAGCACCCTGATATCTGCTCAACATCACCAAACACTACTAGAAAAATAGCATTCAACATCGATTTTTTTTTTAAATTCAACATTGTTTTTTAATCTTCAGCTCAAGATCTTATCTTCACTAGATCTCCCATTAAAAGAGTTGAAGACATCTCCAACATGAAGAATGAGTTTTTGTAGAAGATTCCTTAAGATATGCCCAAATGGCAATGAAATGCAGAGAACCTCATCAATAAAAAGGAAAACACAACTTCAAAAGATAAGAGGGAGAAGTGAACAATGGGCAGAGACATTTCTAGCTCACATGAAGGCAAAGTGAGAAATATGTGCAAAAATAGTTGGCATGCAAACTTAAACTGAACATATGAAGAAGATGACAACAAAATCAAGAGCAACCAAAATAATAGATGGTGATGGTAACATTAAGAGACAAAGCAGATGGTGCTTATCTTGAATAAACCCTTATCTTGTTTTTGATTTTCTCTATTTATTGATGAGGAAATAGAAGAGTGAAATGACACTCAACTTTACATGAACAAGTGTACTCAAGATAGGTTGGTCATTTCCAGTTAAGGAGGAAGCAATTAGTTATAGTTTATAAATATGCCTTCACATATTTCAACACACTACTTTGGTACTTTTACTAGGTTCCAAGGCAGGCTATGATATCTCCAAGCCATGCTTCCTCACCAGTTTTAGGTATCTGCAATTGAAATTAGAGAGGAAGTGAAACTTTGTTAATTAACAAAGCCAAAATTAAAACAAAATACATAATTACACATCATATATAATACTTACTCTTTTGCATTGAAGTCCTTTGAAAACTGTTCAAGTGACATATCTAGTTTAGACACGCGTACACAAGCCTACGCAGACAGAGAGGAAGAGAAAAGATAGAAAATCTTTTTCACAATTGCATCAATGTTCTTTTTTTGCTCATACCCAACAGTAAAAGTCACAAGGTACTTTGGCTTAAAGGTTAAATCCTGCAAGTGGAAATTTAATCAAACTCTCTGTATATGGAGAAACATGAATAGAAGAACAAGAAGGTCATACGGCCAGAACTAAATGAACTTCTAGAACTAACTATTAAACTAAGGGTCATGCATGATGCCCCAAAATGCTCAAGCATAGAAAAGGATCAAAAATCCACAGAGATTCTGAAGATACAACTGTATTTTAACAAATTAGGGAGAGAGAAAACTTAATGGTACACTACAAACTCAAGTGTATAAAAGCTTAAGCTAGTCTAGCCCTTACGATAGTCTCAAACCCAACTTTCAAAGTGCAAAACCTAATTTCTAGTTTCACTCCATTAAGCATTAATGTCAAGATGTCAAGAACGTGAAGTTACTAAGGCACTTTGATTTTTTTAGGGGGAGTGCATGCCCCTTTTCATATGTATAGTTCTGCCCTTGCTCATCATCGTCAAAACCCTCCTCCATTCTTCGACTAATTCGTCATCACTCATTGCTGCCTAAGGCATATTTGGGCAACGACAATGACTCTTCTCCTTCGATCCCATTAACACAACCAAAAAATACTAACTTAAATCATAAAAAAAACACACACAAATATTCTCAACACAACAAAAGAAACAAAAACATCAATGAGTAGCAAGTCTAGATTAAAAAAAAAGTAGTATCGATTTCAACCCCTCCAGAATCCACAAGTTCAAGGCGCACTAGCATCGTAGGCACCAGATCAACTTGTCAGAGCCATGGCAGATCCACAACCCCAGATCCGCACTGAACCATCGGGAGTGACAATGAAAGCTTATGCTTGTCGGTGTTAGAGTGAACGGATGCGCGTCGGGTATTTGAAGTATGAAGAACAGTTTCTTGAGCTCTTCGAAAGTTCTTTGAAATTGGGTGTGGCCGGAACTAGGATGGTGAAGATGATGGTGTGCTGTTTGTAGAGAAGGGCACACACAAAAGCTAATTTCAAAATTGGTACAGGAAGGTACAAAGACGGTTATCAACAAAACCGTATTCGAATAGTCCTAAACGACGTCGGTTTTAAAAAATCATCTACGTGCCTAATAAAACGACAACGGTCTTATTAGAGACCGTCTTTGATTTGTCCTTTCAAAGACATTTGCCTAATAATGGTTGTTGTAATGTTTCCAATAATTACAAAATTGTCACCACCTCTAAAACAAAGACGATTTTGGTACAACTGTCGTAGATGTCGTGTCGTAAAATGATACATTTGTAGTTATGTGTATTGACCTCATCTGTCATCAGTGTCCAAGGTCAACAACCTCCGCCAATAATTATCTTAATGAAGCAACCCAAATTGAGTATTGAAATCTTGTGATGCAATTATCAAGTTCTTAATATTCATTGTTCTTTATAATGAGCAATGAATGTCACTAAAACTTAAGTTTTAGCTTCTGCTTGTTTTTTCTTAATTAATGCTTACATTTGATTTACTTTCAAGATAAGGTGGGGCGAAAACAAGTTGTATGCCTTTTTAAAAAAGGCATGTTGAAGCACTCCTTAAAATAAAATAAAATAATATATATATATATAAGGAACTTATATATTTTTGGATTTCTGATTCTTCCCTTTTAAAATTAGTGATATTTATGATTTTTTTTGCAAAGATTATAATATTAGTTAATGGGTAGAACAATTAATTTTAGTAAATTATCGTTGATTCAATCATGCTAATTATTTATTTGTAACAAAATTTAAATTTAAATTTAATATTTTATTAAAAACTTGGAAAATTACTTAATATAAAAACTCTCTAATGTCAAATGTGACTAAAAATGAATAGACACCTAATCAGTTATGTCCTTTCTATTTATAGGATTTTTGTAATGACTCGTGTTTTTTACAGAATTAATAAAGATAAAGATTTTATCTCATTTAAAACTCATCTCTTTAAATTTATTTTGAGTAAATTACATAGGCTTCCATTGAAGTTTGCCTTTATTACAATTGTTATTCCTATATTTTTTTACCCCTACAAAAAATCCTTCATTTTTATGCTATCCCCCGGAGTTCCAAATGGAGTAAAAAAGTTAGGTGAGGCATGGCACGTGAATACGTGATTGACAGATGAGTTTCAATTAATTTTTTTTTTCAAAACAACCCCCACCCTCTTCATTAAATCTGGTATGTTCTTAGGGGATCATTGCAACAATAGTAACCACAACAAGCAACAAAAATGAACTAAATGTCAAAACTATGCATGTGGTATTTTTGTAATTATTATTAAAATAAAAATAAAAAAATCAAAACTAATGTCCCTTAAAAATAATTTGGAGCAGTTCAAAATAATAATAAACAGCCAAGTCATTCTTAAAAGGGAAAATAAAAAAGTTATTTTCTCAAAACAAATAATCCTTAAAAACAATTTGGAGTAGTTCAGAACAATTCATAGTAGTTTGAAACAATTTAGAGTAGTTCAGTTTGAACCACCTCTAAAACAGTTTGCTTCAGTTCCCCCAAATTGTTTGATAGTTTAGTTCAATTCAAGCTAATTGCAAATACAGTTCATCACAGTTCATTTTAGTTTGAATTGAATAGCCCTATTAACAAATGATGTAGACAATGCTAAATCCACATCCCTGATTTTAATTATGATAAATCATTAGTAATAAAAATTATAAGGATGATCGATGGATTTTAGTGATGATTAACATTTTACTTTTGTGTTTCAGTGATAAATGTTTTAAGAAGTAGATATGTCTATTCATTCTGAAGTGCTAAGAATGATGCTCATAATGGTCGTGTTTCAGAACAGTTGTCAAGAGTTGAGAACTCATAAAATGTCTCGAAGCTCGTCAACATGGTGAAGAATGCTTGCTTCTGAGTATTTGATTTTTGGAAAAGTATTGAACAACAATGCCTTTCATAAAAGACTTATCAAAAGGCTACATTAAGAGCATCCAGAATCAAAATGAAGTTGTAATAGAGTCTACATCAAAATGATAAAGAACATGATTATGAAGTAATAGATCTCAACATAAAGTTCAGAATGGTTCAAAATGCTTTGCAAGGACAACACCATGTCTTCCATATGATGCCACAATACAGAGGGCACATCAGAAGAATGAAGTTGACAACATTTCACTTTCCATATGTACTCACTTCAATGGTTTTCTTTGGAGCTTTAAGAGATTTTTGAAGAGCAACTTGAAGCTAAGTTGAAGCATTCCAGTTAGAGAAACTCAAGCTTGATCTCTGTGTGAGAAATCAGAATTTTAGGCTTCAACCCTCTCTGTTGAGAGTGACCCACTTTTGTATTGATCTTGTAATTTGTAATAGATCTAAGATAGAATTGAGAGACTGTATTTTCATGAGTGGAAACCCTTTGAGGTAAAAAATTTGTGTTTGTGCAATCCCAAACACAACCCCTTTTGTTGTTGAAAATCCAATAGTGGTTGGCATTATTGAAATCCAATAGTATTGCTGGTCTAATTGAGACTAGCTTGGAGTCTAGTGGGAGTAATGGCAGGTTGTTCAATCCTAGTGGTTGTTGCTCCAGCAATGGTCGGTTGTGTTAGTAAAATCTCCTCTTGAAAGGTGTGGATTGGATGTAGCCCAAGCTTGTGATAAATCAGTATAAAAATCATTATGCACTAATCTCTTCCTTATCTCTTTGTAGTGATTCTGTTACAAATTTGTTAACTATTTTCATTGATCTTTAAGAAAAAAAAAAATGTTTCACAAATACACTTAAAATTGAACTCTTTTATCAAAGTCTTTCCAAACAAACAAACTCTTTTTAAAACAAAGCTTTGAACTATGATTCTTATATGATACATCATCTCTCCCTACAATAAATAAAATAATTATGGTGACAACAAAGGTGGTCATGATGGTGATTATGGTAGTGGTTATGACAATGAAAATCATGATGATATTTTATGACGTGATAAATTCGATCTTTTATATATTTGATTTTCTACTTTATTAATCTTTTAGAGATTTTTTTATTAAATAAGGTTTTATTTTAAATTTAAAATATTTTTAATCTAGGTCTTCCATTTTAATTAAAGGTTGATATTGATGATTCTCATTCTCATATAAAATAATCATTCTCATATATATTTTTCCGCCTTTCTCCATCTCTCTTTATCTTTCTCTTTCTCTCCCTATATATAATTAATGCAACATTGAATAAAACATTATATTTACATTTATTGCTTGCGTTAGGACCATTATTAATACAATAAAAAAAATAGTTATCTTTCTTTTTGGGTCAAGTATATATACATTTGCTTGAAGACCATGTTTTACGAATAAGATGGACTCTTCATGGTATTTCGTTGGCAAACTGGCAATCTTATTAGCTTTCTTCATTGTGGCTTCAGGTGAGAAATAATGTTTTATTTTCATTCTCTCCCATCCCTTAACTCAAATGAGTCAATTTCCTATATATTACGTTTTTATTTTGGACTCAAACCAAAATTTTCACATGCTATATAAAATTAATGTTGTTCTTATGATTATTTGGGAATGTAGATACGTGCATTGAATCAAAAGCAAAACCCACTTTAGGGCCCACTCGAGTACAATGTTTCTTCGACTTTCAGTGTAAAATTGGATGTCCGTTTCCAATTTGTGGCTGCAATCTCAAATGTGTTGGCCACAAGTGTCAATGTCTAGGGTCAACAACTTCAACCAATAATTTGCTTAATCGAGTACCCCTAGATTGAATACCAGAATCTGGTGATGTAATTATCAAGTTCTCAATAATTATTGCTCATTATCATGAATAATTAATGATTGCATCTCTTATGCATCTTAACATTACATAATGAATATTAATAAAATTTAAGCTTCACTTTTTCCTTATTTGTTCTTGATTAATACTTACATTTGATTTACTTTCAAGATAAACTAGGTAATGCAAAGATGAAAAAAAGAATTAGTAGAAATTTTCTTACTAAATTTTCTTTTATTTAATCATGTTGATTATTTATAATCATGGATTCAATTTTTGGCATGTGCATATAAAAAAATATTTGTTGGAAAAAATTAATCTTTTAAATGAATTTTAGTATCTTAGGAAATTAGTTTTTGATTTTCTATCAAGAAATAACTTGATTACAAATAACAAATGAAGATAAGAATTTCGTATTTTATTAAACTTAAAAATCACTTAATATATATATATATATATATATATATATATATATATATATAATCTATCAGCTAAATGTTACTTATTTTAAAATGGAAAGCTTTCATTAATGACCTCTTCCCTGCTCAAAAGAAAAACACACAAAATATTAACTCTCACAATTTCATAAGAGAGGAACAAGAAGCAGTAAAGTATAAACCCTAGAACAATATAGATCTATTCAATATTCAGCATGTTGGTAAACAAATTTTTTCCCTCAAAAATAAGTGAATATTAATTCTTTAATACAATTTGAATCAAATACGAACTCGATAATGTAGGCGGCAAGTATTACTATTGAGTTCCACGGTAAGAGAAATATGGAGTGTGTTGCTATCAGACAACAAAAAGTTATAAGCTAAAGAGAGGTTTAAATTGAAACAAGAGAGACGAATATAGAAAAGTAGCACAACAGAATGATCAAAGAAATAAATCGGAAAGTGAAAGGGAGAAGGGAAGAACCTTAATGGCGTTAAGATCATCCTGGGAAATCCGAGGGGCGAATGAAGCGAGAGCTCCCATAGTCGCTCAACAACACTGTCTGCGCCTCCGTCACTCTGAACCCAGCCAAAACCCCTATGCAACGCTCAGCTCAATAGTCAATACAGCCAAGGGTTTTAGGCTTTCAATAGGCAATAATTTCACGAAGGTCGTTCTTGTGATAGGAAACCTTCTATTTCGTCGGTGTCGGAGTGAATAAACGTGCTTTATATGTGGCCGGAGCAAAGAAGGTGAAGATGAGACTGTGTTGATGTCGACACTCCAAGGCACGCAAAATAAAAGCCAATTTCAAAATTGGTAAAAAAGGAACAAAGACGGTTATCAATTATAACCGTCTTTGAAGCGTCCAAAACGACGACGGTTGTGCGAAACCGTCTTTGAATCTAATGAAATGACGACGGTCTTCTTATAACCGACTTCGTTTATTCCTTTATTTTCCCATTATTTACAAAATTGTCACCGCCTATCAAACGATGACGGGTTTCGCACAACCGTCGTAGAATCGGTGTCGTAAAAGCCTACATTTGTAGTAGTGAAGACACCTCACCAGTTAAGGATTTATAATTTATTTTGGCTAACAATTAAGACTCATAAATGTTTCTCTTGTGATTTGAACTTGATGCAGTTTTGCGACACTTTTAATCTTTATGTTACATGAAAAACTAATGAAAATAAACAAAACAAATTGAGGTAGCCATTTTAAAACTTGAAACACCACTACCTTCCTTGTGACCTCGTACACATGTTGATTTCTCTGCTTTTCGCACCTTTACCTCATTTTAAGCCTCAATTTCATACCTTTTAAATAGTTAAAATAAATTAACTTCAGTTACATTTATATTTTAGTATAAAAATTGAATGGCATCCATATTTTTATACCCAAGTTCAACTATAACTGACTTAACTTTTGAAATTGTTAGAGCTACTATTATATTTGTATACCCAAGTTCAATTATATTTATAAAAAATCAATGCAACAATTATTGTTTTTGTCTCAATCGAACAAATGAATGCTTATGGAACAACCCCCGGCTTGCCTCCTATCATGGATTTGGTAGCTGGTAATCTTTGGATGCCACTAGTATGTTCTAATAATTAATTTACAAAAGAATAAAATAATAAATTAATGAAAATAAGTTAAATATCAAAATTACTAAAGGATTAATTTTGAATGATTTACCGTATATGTGATATACATAATCTTTAAACTCAACATCACTAACAATGGTGGAAATATCTCTCTCTCAAAAAGGTCTTCAACATGGGATGTTTTAACTCGATCTTCACAAGTTTTCTTATTTATAAAAGATGAGCTTAACTTGTTTTAAGAGTGATTAATGGATGACAATAAATATTTACATTTCAAGTACTCTTGGAAACTCCAAACTTCAATTTCTAAATTGTGCCTAAAATTCTTGAGGTAAAAAAATAATACTAGAACTTATTAAACAGAATATTTGTTGTCTATAACCAAATTTTACCTTTTGTTTGTCTATAACCAAATTATGTCCATCTTATTATTTATTAACACAATAGTAATATTTGTTGTTTGTCAGGTACAATGCAATTATGTTAAATACTTTGATAAAGAGTTTCTTCGTTTATAATTATCCTATCCAGTTCGAACATAATTAATTTTATTAAAAAATTAATATTTGTGATTTAGAAAAAAAAATATTGTTAGTATAGAGATTTTTGCATATGCTGAAAAACATATGATGAAAACTTAGTTATATTTTTTTCTTTATAAAATGGCATGCAATTGAGCTTAGTAATAGACATGTTGAACTGCATATCATTTTCATACTCCTTAACCCAATTCAATAAATAATTCAATTTAACCAACATCAATACACCTTCACTACTAGAAAATGGGTTTTAACATCGCTAAGTTAACATTAGTTTTATCCAAAACCGATGTTAATAAAAACGCGGTGGCAAATTCGTAATTAATAGGACGTAGTTAACATTGATTTTCTTAAAAATCGATGTTAACGTGTTATGTTAACATCAGTTTTTAAAAATCTTCAAAATCGATGTTAACATAAGACATTAAGATCGATTTTTAAGGTTATTTTGGAACACTGATGTTAAGAGATAGACATTAACATCGATTTTTAAGTTTTTGTGTAAAACCAATGTTAACAAAACACGTTAACATCAGTTTTCTTTTAAAACCGATGTTGTTCAGGAGATAGTCAACATCGGTTTTTCTTTGAAAACCGATGTTGTTATTGTTACTATAAAAGCATTGACCACCAAAATAAAAACCCTTCACTCTCGCACCTTCACTACTGTCGCATTCTCTCAGCCTTCACTGCTCGCGTTCTTCACTGCTCGTGTTCTTCACTCCCATTGTCACTCAGACGATGGTCTTGGTGCTTCCACTCTTGCTTTTGGTTTGCTCGCAGCTCACATTTCACTTTCACTCTCACTCGCGCTCAGGTACTCTCTCTTTTGCTCTGTTCTCTCTCAGGTACTCTCGTAACTCACATTTCGAACTCACTGGTTGTTATTCACTATTTATGTTACTGTTGGTTTTTAATTATGGCAGAGAATGAATAAAACAAATAGTGTGATGGAAGAGGATATTTTTATTGAATTCAAAACCTACATATATAGGCTGAAAAAATAACTAACAACTGAAAATATAATTTCCTAATAAGATTTTGTCCTTTAATCAAGGCACTATCCATAACAAACTAAACAACCTCCTAAAACTATGAAAAACAAACTTTGACTTCTTATTTAAAATAAAATAAATAGATAATTTCAAAATAACCACAGTTCTAAAAGCAACCGCTAACAGTTACCGCCATGGTTTTCCAAAGTAGGAGGCTTCATTTGCTCGAGACCATGATTTCCATCGTTGGTGTTAGCTTCACAAGTATTTGTCTTTATTTCATGCTTATTGGTGTTGCTTATTCATGTCTATGAGACAATGGCTATTTGTTGATGTATTTTTGTTAAAAAAATGTTGGATAGCTGTATGGTCATTTGCTAGAATTGGTTTTGTTGGGTGATAATTGTATGTGGTAGGGTACTATGTGGTTTTAATTTTAGATGAAATGTTGGATAGCTCAGATTGAACATTTGTAACATGACTGGATCTGTATGTGGAAATGATATTTTATTGCGCAATCATTTCATCAAGTTATAGAGATTATGTATAAGTATCAATAGAATTTGCCATTCAAATGAAATAACATCACGAGAGCTAAAAAAACTGTGGGTGTTTTTGCATTATTCATTTGATGGAAAGGTCTAAACATTTTGATGATGTTGGTCTAGAATTTGCAAGTGAACAATGAAATGTAAGAATAGGTCTATATATGTACTAATGGGCTGCTTAAGTTTAAGGGAAAATTTTACTTCACAAGTACAACACTTAAGTTGTGTTGTATAAAATTGAATGTTTCTATATATGTACGATTTATGGCAAAACATCATGACATCATTTAATTCATATAACCCGCTTATCATCATAAATTTGATTTTCTTTCCAAGCTCTTGTCTTTCCTTTAACCATTTTGACTTGCTCAGGTGAAATTAATACCCTAGGAATATTCCAAAGATGGTCATAGAAATTTGATAAGTAATTTAGGATTGTTTGTTCTTCATGTTGTCTCAAATATTATGAATACTCTTATATGCCTTTTGTTTTAGTAATGTATTTTGATTTTGATTCTTTAATTTGAATTCTTCGTTCAGTTATTCATTGTCACGTGGAAAGAGAAACATCATTTACACGAGCGCCATGAAATAGTTGCAAGAGTACACTGCATTGATCATCTATCATCATTTCATCAAATATGCCATATATTATATAGTGAACGAACTAAGTTCATAGTACGCACTTTCTTTTGATTGGCAGCTTGGGTTCCATGTGATTTGGTTTTATTTGGATTTGGTTTGTTACCGGCTAAATTGGTTATTTATTAGACATACCCTAATGGATATTGGCTTCCTAGGTAACTTTTTTGATATGGTAACTTTATTATGACCACACAAATTTCAGTTCTCAGAATACATGCATAGTGTTTAGTGGTAGTCTATCACAACACAAATTTCAGTTATCAGAATACATGCATAGTGTTTTTGTTACATGTTGAAATATCACTTGGTATGTTCCCTCAAACATTTAGGAACAATCATAGGTTTAAGCATTGTTCTTGTTTTTGATTTCTTTGAAGGAAGAACAATAAAGTGATCCTGCAACCCAATTACACCACCACCATCAGTAGAACCCAAGCCACAGCCAGCCTCTGCTCCTTTACCAAAGGTAAGCCTTGTGTTAAACTTAAATGTAAACCAATTAAATATGTTCTCACTATTAGCTACCTTTGACCTCCAACACTCGTGCATGATCATCAACACCAACCATGATCATTTTATTACTATATTATAAAGTAGTAGTCATTGATTTTGACTTATTCTATTATGAGAATGTTAGAGATAATAGGAGTACGTAAAAGGCTACATGAGTTTGAAGCTTGACAAACTTTAATAGGCTATGGTGTGTGATCTTTTGTTAGTGTTGATTCAAACCAGGTTTTCTTAAAAAGATAGTCTAATGTTCTATGTTCATTGTAGGTTGTAGGAGAGCGAACCCTTTTCTCGTTTGCCTCGTCGTCACGACCTACATTGTTGGACATTTCATACAGATCATCATCACAGGTGTGAATGTGTTTCATATTTTTGTTGTACAATTTATCTTACGACTGGTTTTAAAATATTTTGTATGTCAAGTATGCATCTTGCCTTTTCGATACAATTAATGTTCATTATGAGTGAACCTTAGTTTTCCGTTTGAGATTCATTACAGTGATTCTTCCGGACAGTTTGGATTAATCATTGTATTGATTCTTGAATTGTCCGTTTAGACAGTTTGGGAAGACTCATATTTTTTTTAGTATATTCATATGTATAGGTTGTGATTCTTTTCTTAAATATGATGAAATTTCGGTAGAATGCATTTCACTTTGTTCTCCGGGTGCATACTTGACTGTGGTGGAACTTATGTCACCGCTTTCATGTCGTGTACTGGGAGATCAAAGTGAAATGTTGCCGAAATTTCATCAAATTTAAGATGAGAAACTCAACCTATACATATGAATATTATGTCTTCTTGAATGGGATAGGGCCACACCTTTAATGAAAAAAGTGAGGTTTTCATGCATGGAATAAATTTTTAAGTATCACAGAGTTATTAATTAGATGAATCGAAGTTGGATAAATGCAAGTCGCATCACGGTTGAGTATGAGGAAGGAATTGAACATTTCTTGCAATTTGCCTCTAAAAGAAGTCGATCGAATGAGGATGGAAAATATTTATGTCCTTGTATCAATTGTTTGAATGAGAGACGCCAAACACTAGATGACATACGAGAACATCTTCTGTGTGATGGGATTAAGAAGAATTATACTACATGGATATGGCATGGTGAATTGACAGAAATGCAGAGGGGGTCGCAAACTGAACCGCTTGATGTTGACATCGGAGATCAATTAGAGGATATGATTCGTGATCTGGGACATGAGTCTTTTTAGCAAGCACATGCCCCTATGTATGATACATTGGAAAGTGATTTTAAAAAGTCGTTGTATACAGGGTGCAAAGAGTCATTGACGCTATTGTCAGCAGTGTTAAATCTTGTTAATGTCAAGCCAGATATGGGTGGAGTGACAAAAGCTTCAGTTCACAGCTTTAGGTAGTTCAGGACATGCTTCCAGATGAAAACAAGTTGTCAAGAAGTTATTATCAGGCGAAGAAGATACTTTGTCTGATGGGTATGGAGTATCAGAAAATTCATGTCTGTCCTAATGATTGCATATTATACACAAATGAATTGGAAGAAATTCATAAATGTCTAGGTGTGGGGTATCACGGTACAAAGTGAAGGACGATGACGATTGTAGATGTGATGAGAGCACAAAGAAAGGGGCCCCCACGAAGGTGTTGTGGTATCTTTCGTTCATTCCAAGGTTTAAGCGTATGTTTGCTAACAAAGATGACGCAAAAGACCTTATATGGCATGCAGATGGGAGAAACTGTGATAGATTGCTTCGCCATCCGGTGGATTCTTCCCAATGGAAGAAGATTGACTGTTTGTATCCGGAATTTGGCTAAGACCCAAGAAATCTTAGGCTTACACTTGCCAATGATGGAATGAATTCCTACGGTAGTTTAAGTACTCAGCACAGTTCGTGGCCTGTTTTGCTAGTCATTTACAACTTGCCTCCTTGGTTGTGCATGAAGCAAAAATACATGATGTTGTCTATGATGATATCGAGCCTAAGAAAACCAGGAAATGACATTGATGTTTATCTTAGTTCCTTGATTGAAGACCTGACAAACTTGTGGGACAAGGGGGTTACCATGTTTGACGGGTATCGAAAGGAGACATTTAAGTTGCGTGCAATGCTATTTTGTATCATTAATGATTTTTCAGCGTATGGGAATTTGAGTGGATACAGTGTTAAGGGCCATCATGCATGCCCTATCTGTGAGCTAGACACGAGCTATGTACAACTTAAACATGGAAGAAAAATAGTTTACACCTGCCATCGACGTTTTCTGAAACCTTATCACCCTTATCGGCTATTGAAAAAAGCATTTAATGAAAGTCAAGAGCATGAAACTGCACCGATTCCGTTAACCAGTGAGTAGGTTCTTGAGCGGGTTGACGACATCCATACTGTCTTTGGAAAGACCCAAAAGAAGCTGAAAGGTAATACTTGCATTTGGAAGAAGAGGTCGATAATGTTTGATCTTCCTAACTAGTCCAATCTAGATGTTAGACATTGTATTGATGTTATGCATGTGGAGAAAAATGTGTGTGACAGTGTTATCGACACGCTTCTTAACATTCAGGGCAAGAAAAAGGATGGTTTGAACACTCGTCAAGATCGTGCTGAGATGGGTATACGTGAACAGTTCTATCCTAGGTCTAATGGTAAGAAAATATACTTGCCTCCAGCATGTCACACTTTATCAAGAAAGGAGAATATAAGTTTTTGTCAGTGTCTGTGTCGAGGGAAAGTACCACAGGGATACTCTTCAAATATTAAGAGCCTTGTGCAGATGAAAGATCTGAAACTAATTGGCTTAAAGTCTCATGATTGTCATGTGTTGATGCAACAACTGTTAGTCGTGGCGATTCGAAACATTTTTCCTAACAAATTGAGGCATGCTATAACTTGGCTTTTCTTTTTCTTTAATGTCATTTGTAGCAAAGTTGTCGACCCTGTAAAGTTAGATGACTTGGAAGAAGAGACGACAATTATCTTGTGTCAGTTGGAGATGTATTTTCCTCCTTCATTTTTCGACATAATGGTTCACTTGTTCATCTGGTAAGGGAAATTAAATTGTGTGGTCCCGTTTATTTACGCTGGATGTACCCGGTCGAGCGATACATGAAGACCTTGAAAGGGTATACAAAAAACCTACACCGTCCTGAAGCATACATAGTTGAAAGGTACATTGCAGAAGAAGCTGTAAAATTTTGTTCAGAGTACCTTGAAAAGGAAAAACCTGTTGGGCTTCCCGAGACCCAGCATGACGACAGAGTGGGAGGAAAGGATTCACGAGGGTTGCATGTTATAACTCCTAGTTTATAGGAATTGCAACAAGCTTATTTATATGTACTGAATAACAGTAATGAAGTCCTGGCATACATAGTTCGTCATGAAGCCTTAGTAAAGAAAAGTAATCCAAAAATGACGAAGAATAGGTTGTTGAAAGAGCATACTAAGACTTTCCTAGATTGATTTGAAGATACAATATTTAGTGATGAATCTTCCTCCGACACAATAAGGAAGTTAGCAGATGTGCCTAAAAGAAATGTTAGAAGTTGGCAGGGATACGATATCAACAAGTACTCGTTCCACACCAAACAACAAGATGACAAGAGCAAAATGCAAAACAGTGGGGTTACTCTTAGGGTTGAACCGCAACACTTTGCTTCTGTGCATGACCACAATCCCCGTTTGGCGTTGATGCCTTACTTTGGAGTCATTGATGACATCTGGGAGCTTAATTATGTTAAATTCATTGTGTGTATTTTCAAGTGTAAGTGGGTTGATAGCAATAACGGTGTGCGAACCGACGATTCAGGATTTACTTTGGTAGATCTTAAGAAGGTAGCTTACCAAACTGAAACTTTCATCATGGCAGAACAAGTTAAACAGGTATTTTATGTTTAAGTCTCCGACACAATAAGGAAGTTAGCAGATGGGCCTAAAAGAAATGTTAGAAGTTGGCAGGGATACGATATCAACAAGTAGTACTCGTTCTACACCAAACAACAAGATAACAAGAGCACAATGCAAAACAGTGGGGTTACTCTTAGGGTTGAATCGCAACACTTTGCTTCTGTGCATGACCACAATCCCCGTTTGGCGTTGATGCCTTACTTTGGAGTCATTGATGACATCTGGGAGCTTAATTATGTTAAATTCATTGTGTGTGTTTTCAAGTGTAAGTGGGTTGATAGCAATAGCGGTGTGCAAACTGACGATTCAGGAATTACTTTGGTAGATCTTAAGAAAGTAGCTTACCAAAATGAAACTTCCATCATGGCAGAACAACCTAAATACGTATTTTATGTTCAAGATCGTTGTGATGAAAGGTGGTCAGTGATACTACATGGAAAAATCATTGGTATTAATATTGACGATGATGACTCAACCCTTGATACTGGTCTAACTCATTACTCGACAAAATCCATAACATCAACAGGGACGAAGAAATTGACGATGTCCATGCAAATCGTAATGATCATGATGAAGGAGAATTAATTAACATCATTTAATGTATTGTTTATTTTATATTAAGTTGTCTCCACCTGTACAATTTGATAACTTACTGCACTTTTTAGTTAACTTTATTTAATTCTATTTTCTACAGGATCATGACTACACCACCGAGCTCTCCTCCTCCTCCTCAGTTAGCACCTTCACCGTCTAGGGCGAAGAACACTAAGAAAGCAACACGACTGAGGTCATTGTCTACTAGAGCCATCGGTGTTGACAGACCAATGGTTCACGTGGATCCTGCCACTAGGAAGACTGATGGTCCCCATAAGAAGAAATTGAGGACATGTCTGGGGATCGTGGCTCGAGACAAGATTGATGTCACCATCGGTAATTGGAAGGAAGTGCCTGCATCTCAGAAGGAGTTTATTTGGGAGGACATTCAGGTATTACAAAGTGACCAACGTTTTTGTAATTGTTTGTAGTAATATAATTTAAATGTCGTTGTAACTGTTAAAATTGTTTTTTGTGTCGTAGGCTGAATTTGATATACCTGAAGCGTCCGACCAACTGACGAAGAAGAAAATTCTTCAGACCGTAGGAGAGCGATGGAGGTAGTTCAAGTTTGATTTGACCTCCAAGTGGGCTCTGGCACAAGGGAGGGGCGGGTACAACGACACTATTTGTGAGAAATATGGAATTCGCAAAGACAAGTGTCACCAATTCTGTGAGAGTCGCAGAGCTGGTTCTTGGGAGGTTAGTTGACTTTTATGCATAGAATTTGACAATTATGCAGTAATTTTAACTGCAAACTAGATGACAACAATCTGTGTAATTCTTACAGGATGTTAGAAAGAAGGTGCAGGCCATGCAGAAGCTAAACATTACCCCTCACGTGTTGTCTCATGGGGGTTATGATTGACTGGAACAGAGATTGATGGAGGAGAAACAAAAGAAAAGATTGGAGGAAGCAGCCCAAGCCGAGAGCACCAAGACAATCCTTAATCCTTCTTCTCCTATCAGACGACACATCAAGTGGAAGATGGCTTGCACAAAGAAAATAGGAACCATGACATCTTAGGTGGCATAGGAGATTGCAGAGAGGATTATAAGTCAATTCATTTTTTATTGTTCATTTATTACAAAAACAACAATTATTGTGCAAAATTCATTATGTTGATTGCAGGATACCCTGGAAGAGCAATTGACCCAGGGTAGCTTTGTCGCCAGTGGTCGTCAGGATGTTCTGACTGCTGCCATTGGACGACCAGAGCACGCAGGGCATGTCCGTGCTGCTAGAGCCGGTGTAACCATCAAACACTACTTCGGACCGACTCCATCAACCTCTCACAAGTCGAAGTCAATGAACCCTGAAGACTTGGATCGACTGAAAGACAACATCAGGGTAGAGCTGGAGCGGTCGATCACTGAAAGAGTAACGCATTGACTCATGATGTCCTTCAGCAACCTGCAGTCCCAAATGCAGTCTTAGGGTGTCATGTCGCCTCCAGAGGTTCAACTATGTCCTTATGGTGCCCGTGTCAGCATGAAGGGAAGCTGTGTCGATCCCTCGGGGCAGGAGCCAGACACGCTACGTCTAACAGGCGTGGGTTATATGTCGATGACAATCCTCCCCGCTTGGTTGTCCTTGGAAGAATTTATGAGGGGTCGACAATCATGCACAGCGTCCCTCTAGGGAATGATCAGGCCAAGGTGAGTGTTAAAGAAGTTCAAGATGCTGATGCTCGCATCCCTGTATCCACAAAAGAGGTTCAATTAGTGGAGCAGGTCCTTAACACCTTTCTTGCTTGGCCAACACATCTTGTACAACCTATTTTGAACAAGGTGGTTGATTTTGTGTGTGTTTATTATCATTTACAAAACTGTTAATGTCATTTAAAGTGAACACGATCTTTGACTTATGTTGTTAACTGTGTAGGATAAATAGGGACCTCAGGGACCGGCTAAACCTGTACATAAGTCGGAATCTGTTGAGGATCCCCTGTACCAGATCGCATTGACCATCCCCCAGCTTTTCCTCAGACCCATGCATGTGGCGTGGGACCCTAGCTTGTTTGGGGTGTATAACGAGAACTTCTCGTTGTACATAAAGCATGAAGATATTTCTGAAAAAATCCACGGTGGTCAATGTTTGAACATCTCCATTTTACAACTGTGGATTCTGTAAGTCTTTGCATTGTCTACCATTACATGACTAATTGTTTTATATTCATGCATAATTGACTTTATTTTCAAAACAATAGGCATTTGAATGAGTTATGTCTGCAATCGGATATTGCCTCTGTCTATGGATTCATTGAGCCATAGTCCATATAGAGATCTAGGCAATCGCAATTTGAATCTGTAGACTATCTTAAGAAATAGATGCAGAGTTCACAGAAACATGTCTACCTTGGAGCTTACTTGAATGGGTAAGTAAAACTGTACAATTGAATCAAAATAATGTATGAAGTATCATAACTTAATGTTCTCCAATGCAGGGCACATTGGCAACTAGTCGTTATATGTCCTGAGGACAATGTTGTTGTGTGGTTCTGTTCATTGCACAATAAGCCTAATAACTACCTGAAAGGGATTATTAACAGGTAGGTTGTGATTTGTAACACATTTACTTTATGATTTGTAAGACATGAATATGTTAATTGTTTAATATGCCTCCATGTTTGGCTTAAGCAATGCTTTGAAGGGAAACCATGATAGTCAAGGAAATAAATCAAAGGCTACAACTAAATAGATTGCGGTTAAAGTCATTTAAATAATGGTTTATGCCTTCAAAATAACTTTTTTTACTATTTACACAAATTTCCATTTAAATTTGACTATGTTATTGAATTTAGTATAATAAGCAAAAAGGAAGCACTGAGTGTGGCTATTATGTCATGCATTGGATGTCGATGATAGTCCAAGGAGGCTTCAAGGATAACTGGGACATGGTAATTGTCCAATTCAAAAATATTTGTAATTTGTTATACTCATTTTTATTTATACTTATTAAATTATGTTTTGTTATGTGATGTAGCCAAAGAGATTGAAGGCAATCCGACTTCAGTGGAGTACATTTTATCTTAGAGTTAGGAATGAAACATTAGCTGATTAGGGGAATTTGTAGTCAAATAATTGTATGGTTTAAAATTGCAATCATTTTATGTATATTGAAACTATTGAATTTACTTATTATTCGTATATTGTACTGAAATTTGAAACTGTCTGGTCTATTTTTAAAATTTGCAAGTTAAAATTGGGTTAAATTAATAAAACAGAAAGCATATTAAAAAAAACATCGATTTTTACTTAAAAATCGATGTTGCTATGATGTAACAACATCTATTTTTTATAGAAAACCGATGTTGCTAGCACATGCTACAACATAGGTTTTTACTAAAAATCGATGTTGTTACATCACAACAACATCGATTTTCAGTAAAAATCGATGCTGTTACATAATTTAACATCGGTTTTTACTATAAATCGATGTTTTTTTAATTTTAACACTTTTTTCCTTTTTTTTCCCTTATTTGTTGACATCGATTTTTTGTATAAACCATTGTTGTGTACTTTTGTTAGCATCGCTTTTTAAAAAATGATGTTAATGTGCAGACTTTTAATGTCGACAGTTTCAACATCGGTTAAAAACCGATGTGAAAAGGCCAAAATAACCGATGTTGAAAGCGTATTCTCTGGTAGTGCTTTAACCCAAGTTAATTGGGATCTGTGGTAGATAAATCCAATGATAAATCAGAAATAAGACAAAGAAAGAGAAAGGGAGAGGGGAAAAAAAAAGTGGGAAAAAGACAAAAGAAAAAAAAATAAGAAAAATAAACTAAAATAAAAGGGGGTGAAAGGAGGAGGAAGGAAAAGGAAAAGAACTAAAAAAGGGAACGACTAGAATATAGAACTGCTAATGGGTTTAACCCTCCACTAAGCTTACAATTTTTCTCCACTTCGTCCTAAGACATACCGTCTGTCAATCTATATCTCACTTCATTAGGTCTTGTTTAATTACTTTTCCCCATGTAAGTTTCGGTCAACCTCAACATCTCTTTGTGTCAAGCTCTTGGTAACAAAATTTTGTTCTTAGGGGAGCATCCAATGGTCGTCTCATGACGTGTCCAAGCCACCTCAATCTATGCTCACTCATCTTTTCACATACCGGTACCACTGATACATTTTGTCGAATATCGTCATCTATTATCTTACCCATCTTCGTATAACCACACATTCACCTTAACATCCTCATTTCTGCTACCCTTATTTTATGCTCATGTTGTTTATGTGTTAGCCAACATTTTGCTCCATATAACATTGCCGGTCTTATTTTAACCACTATAACAAAATATTGGTCAATATAACTAGTCCTACTCCTATATTTCACACACTATTATGGGAAAATCATATTAACAATATTTGAGATGCATTTGATAGCTCATTTATAAGCTTATAAAGCATACAAGAACAAGCTAAAACAACTTATAGGAAAGCCATCGACCGCAAGGACGGATCTAAGATGTTGTGTTCAGGGAAGCTTCCCTCACAAATTTTTTAAATTTTATTAATACAATGTATGAGGACGAGCCCTGACACAGCAGTATAGTTGTGTCTTGGTGACTTGTTGGTCATGAGCTCGAATTCGGAAACAGTCTATGCATATGCAAGGTTAAGGTTACGTACAATTTCCCTCCCCCTTACTTACGCATAGCGTGGAACCTCCGGACAATGAGATACGTAATTTTTAGTTTTTATTAATACAATGTATATGTATATTTACAAAATGTCTCCAAACTTTGAAATGTAGTAAAAAAAAAAAAAAAAATCAATACATAATATGCATATTGCCCTAACAGATTTACATACATGAATAATGTCTCCGTAAAAACTTAAAATTTCTGAACCTGCCATTGTTTGAGCCCCTTCTATAAATCAAAATAAGATCTTCAAATTGTTCCAGAAGTCATCACTGACAGTGTGGGTTAATAGATAGTTGCTGAGAAAATATTTTATATTTCTTCACTCATATCCGAAGAACTTGGAACTTCAGAGACTTTAACGTTAACAAATGGCAAAGAAAGTGTATTCTTTTCTTCCGTGAAAGGAAGTAACTTTCCTGAATACAAGCTCTTAATGATCCAGCTAAAAGGCTGCAAGAGAAAATCAACAGGGAATTCAGAAACACCCACACCTCACAAATAAGCATATAAAATAGAGCATGATAAGTGAGAGGGATTAATCATCAAAATCCATGAAATATTGAAATGTCAAGAATTTTCACATGATAAACCATGAAATGGCAGAATTTTTTAGCATGTTGATGCACAGCCAATAACTTCTCTTTACAAATTATATTCAAATCTGAAATAAAAGAATTACTAATTACCATGATGGGGATGTACCGCTCTTTGGCACAGTGCTTCAGGTGACGTGATATTGTAGCCTTATCTTCAACTACAATAGCTCCAACCAAAGTCCTTTCCTCATCAGTGCTCCGTTCTAACCCTTGAAGAGTTTTGAACACATGTCCACCTCCATGCTGTGCAACACAAACATGCACACACACACAGTTTTTAGAAAATGCTGAGACCATTAGTATAATCTGTATCAGTACTTACACACCTACATTGCATTGTTACATTAAAGTTGTAAATTTAGATAACTTCATATTAGACATGATAGCATTGATATTTGTTAGAAGTCTTGTATGCACACAAGATATCTCAGCTACATAAGGATTTCATTACATTCCAAAGTTATCAAATGTAAGTCCATTGCCATAAACTACCGATTAGTTTTAGAAACTCAGCCATTTAAACCAAAATTGTAAAGAAAAACTCTCTTCTTTATTTATAAAAAATTAAATCCTGAAATAGTAAAATATGATTAAAAATTGGTAAAAAAGTAGAAATTTTACACCATAAAAGTAGGACATATCAAGGGTCAACTTAAGATGAGTGAAGAAAAAGAAAAGGTAAAAGAATGATCTTACCTTGATGATACATGCCAATTTGGTGCAGAAACTAGGCTTCCCATGGAGAAGAATTCCTACTCTTTCAAAAATATCTTTTTGGTTTCTTTGATGAATTGTTGCCCCGATCCTAGTCCACTTCATGTCTTTTCGATTTGGAAGAATCATGTATCTAATACAATGAAACCAGAATCATAAAACTATGGAGAAGGATTTAAAGATCTTGACGGCACATATCATTAAAATTGGAGACAACGTCTAATATTTCTACAGATTCTATTAGAGTATACTTACTCTATATTGGCCTTATCTCTAGCCAATGTGGGTCCTGGATTTTTCCTAATGCACCCCTTCACGTTCAACACTTTTGGACTTGGTGCGTGGATGACATAGTGGGTGCTTCATTTAATGGATCTAGGATAAGCTTTGATACCATCTTAGAATGTGGGTTTGGGCCTAACTCAACCCCAAAAGCTAGCTCATGGGGTGAGGGTTGCCCCTCATTTATATACTCTATAGTGGATTCTTTCCATTCCATATCCAAGTGTGGGTGGATCAAGTACCAGCTGCTCAAATAGATAATGGGTCTATATCTAAGTTAGGGAATGTGTATATGAAAGGTGCTAGAGATGTTTGGCTGAAAGGGGAAGGGAAGAAACATGTGTGTGAGGGCGTGTCCACTTAGACACCCAAGAGAGAGCAGAGGTAAGGCAAAATAAAGAGAGAATTCAGTTAGGGAGTAATATGCAACAAACAGGATTGACACCAAAAATAGAAGTATACTTGTATTTCTGATCGTATTAAAATGGCTATAATAGTTAGAATCACTCCTCAAAGCTCGTCCCTGCAATTTCCAGTTCACTCTCCATTTCCCGATCCATTCCAATACTTCCCTCTAAATACCTCTTCCCTCTCTCTCCTTCTATGATTCCCACATCTCCCTCCACTCCCCTATTACCAGCTGACGTTTCTGTTATTTCTTCCTTTTCCATTTCTTTCCTCCACATCTTTTGCCACCTGTCTATTTTTCCTCACATATACCGGCAGGCCTTTCTCTTTAGACCAAATATTCACATTTTCCCCTCTTACATTTCCTTTCTACCCTCTCCTATAAATGTTCATATTGGGCCTATCAGAGAGAGGGTATGGAATGTTTTTGTGATCATAGAAACTTTCCTTGTGACTGAGGAGTGCCTCTTTATAAAGCATAGGCTTGGGTTGGAGTGCATTATCAACTTCTGAGATCATCTAATTAATGTTCCCTTTTCATACTTATTCGTATTCGGATTAATATTGTTTCAGTGAGAGGGAGTGTACCATGGTGCATACTTATTGAAGAACAAGGAGAAAAAAAATTACGAGAAGCAAAATTCAATTTTAGATAATACAACTTACTTTTCAGGTTGCAAAATAGTTCCAGATGCAACACAATCAGCAACCCAATCAACTTTTAGTATTGAGGCACCAACAGCACAACCATATAAGAATTTGGTGGTTTGCAGCTGAGACAAACAACAGAAACTCCATTATATTGAGGTAAATATTGTGTTAGGGACCAAATCACAGACAAAGTAATGAATTTCTGAAATGTATGTATTATTTGCTGAAAAAACGAAATACAGGAGGAGTATAATCCTACTCCTACAGAGCTAGGCTCCTACAGAGAGGCTACAGCCCTCTGTCCATAACTGAATTTCTAAAGTTTCAGATACCCCTCATTCTATGACACTTCCCTAAATACCCCCGGATCCTCCCTCACACTTTTGGCAATTCTGTTATTCCTCTTGCCACCTCACCTTTCCTCTTCTCACCCTTGTTTCTCTAGCATACACCCTCCAAATCTTGGGCTTCTCACCAATGTCCAAGCCCACACACTCCCAATCCTATCACATTGTACGAAACAACATAATAATCAATGTTGTACAATTTGTCCATTACTTATATTAGTAGAAAAAAATACTCTTTGAGCTTTGCATAAATATTCCACTTCTAGGCGAAGAAGTGTTACTTAGACGTTAAATATACTTTGGTCTATAAAATTTGCATATTCGGTTAGTTAGATGTGAATTTCCAACTATTAACATATATGAAAAGATTAAGTCTGAGAATGAAAAGAGGCAACTCAAAACCATTGTGTGCTTCAACTTCAAGCCATTACTAGGCCCAACTAATAGACACAAAAAGCCTCTAATAATTGGTCCCTAATGGGTAAATTATGGATTTTCCACAATAATTATGATCATAATTATCATATGTTGCAGATATAAAGATCAATCAAGTCTTTATCACTAGATAGACATCTTTTGTGTAATTTTACTTGTTAGAGAATGCAATTTAATTGTTGAAATGAATCCCCAGTGCCATAAAGTAGGAACAAGAGATTAACATAAATGAAGAAAGAAAGCTATGACACAATTAGCAGAAGTTTTAAGCATTAGTTTTAACATAAAAGACGTAAGGTTATATTGATCATTAGAAACAAACCTTTCTCATACAAAGAATAATGGGAAAGTGATATAAAGATGAATTTCTCTTCCCCCCTGAGTTTTGAGGAGAGGGAATATCATAAAGAACCACCCCACCAGAATTCCTTATAAGTGCTTCCATATTCCTTTCCTTCTGACTAGATATTCCAGTGAGAAGGAACTCTATACCTTGAAATATAAATTCATTCACTGCGCTTCTGCAATAATTTGTCAAAGAATGTTTCATACATGGCACAGACGTGGTCAATGACTTTGAAACTCGTCGCCTTTTTGCTCTAACAGATGAACCTACATTGTTTTAGCAAAAAATGAGTAAAACCCAATATATAAAACTGATATATACATTCCTGTTAGAGAACAGAGATGTAATATAACCATTCATGTGTCTTCACATAACAACTTAAGTTTTTGGGATAGTTGGTTCATGATATGGGTATTAGAGCCTCTATGAGCAAGTGCTCTACTCAAAATATCAGAACAAGGTAGGAGGATTTATGCATTATCCACATGTTAAGAGCCCAAAGAACTTTTGGGTGAGAGAACATGCTAGACATGAAATATAAAACCATTCATGTGTTTTCAGTTTCACCTAACAGCTTAAGCTTTTGGGATAGTTGTTCGGAGTCTTAGCAATTAGATAAACAGAACTAAAGACTTACATCTTTTATGTGAGGATTCCAACTTTGAGCATTTCCTTTTTGGTTGAAGCTCCTCCACTTTTTCTGAGAAATGTACTTGCTTTCTGAGTCTAACATGTCCACTGTGTACATTATTGCTCTCTAGCTGCAGTTTATTAAGATTATTGTTCTGTCGATTTGGAGCAACAGTTTCTGGTACTACATGCTGCGTCATAATTTTCTCTACACTGATACCATTTGCAACATTGATAGGGCCCTGCAAACACCGGCGTATCCGATGATTTAGAATAAGAGGTGAACTCCTGTTTTGTGTTGGTTCTGTTGAAATATCACTTGCATCTGCTGCTTTTAACTCATCGGCACTCTTGCCATCTGTTATTTCAATAGTTGACTTATGATCAACCAAAGGCTGATTATCTTCTTTGTTTTTGTTTTCATCTGCATGCTTTGAAGCAGATTGACTCTGTGAAATCTTTGTGCCCAAGGATGCAGCACTACCCATACTCTGATAGGTTGGAAGTTTTTCCAAATTATACTTTAGGTTGAAATCTTGGTTTGGTATAATCATGCTATAAGTCTTAAGATAAGTATGTTCAATCCTTGTTAACTTTTGTTCATCCATCCTTGTTTCAGTGATTGGAATATCTTTACCATCTGATATAGACATAATTTTCTCATCACTACAGCCAAATTTTACATTCTTATCTAAGATACTTTGAAAATTGTCCACCTCAAATTCAGAGATGGATGGGACAAAATCCTCAGTATCATTTTTTTTGTCAATATCAGTATTATAGTTGACATGCTCTAAGGAAAGGCTACACGGAACAACTGAACAAAGAGGATCAGTCAATGATAGACTAGAACATCTGATCACATCTTGAGACTGCAATATGCTCTCATCAGGTTTGTTGTGTGAGTCTTCAGAAGGCACACTTAGCTGAGAACCAATGGCACACTTGGGATCATGTTTCAGCACAAAGGAATTCTCATCTGGAACAATATCTACAGATTCTGTAAGAAAGCTTGTCTCTCTGACGAGAATCTTCGGAATCCATTCTGCATTGTTCCGATTCAATGAAGATGAATCTAATTCCTTCCAAGAGGAAAACAAAGTAGTTAAAATACATGTAAAACAAGACAGGGTATCAAGATGCTTAAATTCATAGCAATTAGTTTATTTAATTATAAAAGATAGCTCTAGTTTATTGATCTTCTTAATACAGTTTTTTGCACTTATGGGATATTGATTGTTGTGCTCTTAATATTATAGCAAGTATTATCAAATCACTGTGATTAAACAATTCCTTTTGCTATTCCTACTGTCTAATTCAATCTGGCCATACACATAGTTCACAGGTTTGCTATTTCAGCAACCCTTTTACTTGATTTTGTTTGTCTTTTTTCTCTTAAGTTTAAGCATCTTTATGATTTAATTATTTGTGATATAAAATTGATTGGGTTAGTTATCTAGTTATGTTGATTTGGTTAGTTAACTAGTATATATATTGATTCATTTTTGTCATTTTCCATTTTTTAGGATGGAAAGGTATTTAGGTTCTTTTTTTACAAAGTCAAGTGGTAGTAGTAGTGCTAAACGTTCTCGATGTGAATCTTCTTCATCTATTGATTTAGTTCAAGATAAACAAAATGAGTGTTCAAGGGAAATGATTTGTATGTTCCTGATATGGGTAAAAGACTTCCTATTATGAGTATTGCGAAGAGTGATCAAGAAAGGTAAATGATTAGAAGAATTTATCCAACGAATGGTCCTTGTCAACCAAAACTTGTCAACTTTCCTCAATCCTTAATTGGGGGTAAAATGCGTAGAATTAATCCTCAATGGTACAATGAGTTTGGCACTTGATTGGAGTATAGTGAATCAAAAGATGCTATATTTTGCTTGCATTGTTATCTATTTAGTTGTGAGCATGGTGATGGAAGGGGTGGTCATGATTCATTTGTGGTAGAAGGATTTAGCAAATGGAAGGACAAACAACGGCTGATTAAACATATTGGGAAAGTTGGAAGCACTCATAAGTTGTGCTTCAGTGCTGCCAGAGATTTGATCTGAATGGTTCTATTTGATGTGTTCGATATCTCATACGACAAGGTTTGGCTTTCTGGGGACATGATGAGACAAATGCTTCAATGAATCAGAGAAATTTTGTGGAACTTGTAAAATTCTTTTGTGAAAGCAATGAGGAGGTAAATAATCTATCTTTGAATAATGTCCCAGAGAATCTCAAAATGATAGCTCCCTCAATTCAGAAAGATATTACTAATACTGCAGCTAGTTTAGTTACCAGATCTATTATTTCAGATATTGGGTATAATTTCTTCTCTATACTAGTTGATGAAGCTCGTGATATATCAATTAAAGAATAGATGACCATTGTTTTAAGATATGTGAACTGCAACGGTGACATTATTGAGCATTTTCTTGGTCTTGTTCATGTTTCAAATACTACAGCTAGTTCACTTAAAGAAGCGATTGAGTTAATTTTTGCCAAAAATGGTTTGAGCTTGTCAAAGATTCGTGGTCAATGTTATGATGGCGCAAGCAATATGAGTCGTCTGAAAAACTTGATTTTAGTTGAAAATAATTCTGCTTACTATGTTCACTGTTTTGCACATCAACTTCAGTTAGCTCTAGTGGCTTGTACAAAAAAGGTTTATGCATTGACTGACTTCTTTAATTTTATACCGTTGGTGTGTAATGCAGTTGGTGCTTCTTGCAAAAGAGCAGATATTTTGAGAGAAAAGCAATTTGATGAGCTAGTCAAAAGTATTGCAAGCGATGATGTTCAATCAGGGAGAGGCTTGAATCAAGAAATGAGTTTGTCACGACCAGGGGACACACGTTGGAGCTCACATTACCAATCATTGGTAAGTTTGTATACATTGTTTGATCCTGTACTTGATGTGCTAGAAATTATAAAAGATGATATAACCCTTATGCATGCAAAAAGGTCTGAAGCCTCTGGCCTTATAATGCGTATGCAAACTTTTGAATTTGTATTACTTTTGAACCTGACGATCAAGGTCTTAACAATAACGAATGAGTTGTCACAAGCACTTCAAAGAAAAGATCAAGATATTGTGAATGCTATGACTCTTGTAAAAGTTTCAAAGGTGATGTTACAGAAGACGAGAGATAATGGGTAGGATAATCTATTTCAGAAGACTTCTACATTTTGTATCAAACATGATATAGATATCCCTGATATAGAAAGTGTACTTGCATTACAAGGAGAACAAAACGTAGAGGACCAGTTACTCATCTGCATCACTTTAAGGTTGACATATTTTATGCGTGATAGATACTCAACTTGAAGAGTTGAATGATCGTTTTAATGAAGTTAGTTCAAATTTGTTGAAATGCATGGCATGTTTAAATCCGTGCAACTCTTTCTCGGCATTTGACAAGAATAAGTTGTGTGAATTTGCTGGCTTTTATCCTTCAAATTTTGATTTGAATGATTATGTCATGCTTGAATATCAGCTTGACACGTATATTGTTGATGTACAAAAATTGATCCTGATTTTTTGAATTTGCAAGGAATATCTGATCTTGCCAAGAGGATGGTTGAAAAGAAAAAACATATTGTGTATTCTTTGGTTTATTTACTTGTAAAGTTAGCATTAACTTTGCTTGTAACAATTGCATCTATGGAAAGAACATTTTCAACTATGAAATACATCAAGACTGCACTACGTAATCGGATGGGGATGAATGGTTGAATGATTTTTTAGTGCCTTATACTGAAAAAGATGTATTTGAAAGCATTGATAATAAAACAATTATGAAGGAATTCCAAAAAATAAGGCCTAGAAGGATGACATTGTAATTATTTTTCTAGATATGTATTTGAACATGTTGAGTGCTCCCCTTGATTTATTTTCTGGGTCCGCCACAGGGTATAAAGTAACTGGGTTAGCATAATCAATCCCGGATAGCGGAGCAGAGCGGCCGCCCCTCAAAACTGGGATAACGGGATAGCGGTAGCGGGATGACCGCTATTCTAATGTTTTTATATATGTATTAAAAAATTTATAATATAAATATATAAGCTGAAAAAGAGAAATATAACTAAAAATTCATGCACTAATTATCATTAACAATAAAAACTCTTAAGCAAAATATAAAGTAGAATAGTATATGTCAATAAAAGTCAAAGAAACAATTTTACAAAGTAAGTCTTGAACCCTCTAAAATCAAATGTAACTACAGTTCTAGAAATTAAAATTCAAAATAGACAAACAAAAATTAAAATTCAAAATAAACAAATAAAATGAATAATCTGGTATTAAGAATGGAAAAAAACAGAAATAAAAAACTAAGAGGGAAACAGAGAATATCAAATCTGGTTTTAAAAAAAAAAAAAACAACAGAATTAAAAAGACAAAAAAGAAAAAAGAAACAGAATTAAAAAGATAAAAATAAAAAGAAACAAAAATTTAACTTTTTTATTTATTTTTAAATATGAATGGAAGTGGGTGAAAGCTTGCACTCCACGTCAAACGAATCTTAAAAAAATAATATACAAATCCTGATCTCTTACTGATATAATATGTTAGATCAACAGTTCCAGGCGTGTCTCTTTTAAGTTTTGAGAGAAATAAACAATTTCGGGTTATAGTTTATAACAACAGCTGTCAACCTCACCACATACATATATTGATTAGTCAATACAATATATACATATTGATGGGTCAATACAGGTTATATAATCAGAATGGCAGAATCAAAACACACCCAAAAAAAAAAGAAAAGAGAAACGAAAAGGAAAAAAGAAAAAAGAAAAAAAATGAAACAGAATTAGAGAAAGTGAGAATCGTACAAAACGAAACAATACAGAAGGAGAGGAGAAGAAAGAAAGAACAAAAAAAGAAAAAGAAAAACTTCAAAACCTCGATGGAGACGGAGCCGCCAGAGGAGAAGAAGAAATGGCCGTCGGAGGTCGCGCCGAAGGCCGCGCGGAGAAGGACCAAGGCCACGCCGAAGGGAGGAGGTTTGCGCGCAGGGAGAAGGGTTCAAGGTCGCGCGGGAGGGAGAAGGTTCAAGGTTGCAGAGGGAGAAAACGAAAAACCCACATAAATGAGTGAAATGTTTGGCATTTTCGACATTTCACTCGACCCACCCAAATCGCGGCCGCGTCACCGCAATCGCAGGCGCGACGCCACGTCCCTTGTCGCGGTCACAATCACCGCTATCCCAAACCGCACCGCTACACTACCCTCCGTAGCGGTGCCAGGCCGCGCCGCTCCGCTCCGCTCCGCCGCTATCGTGGCCGCTCCGGCCGCTATTGATAACATAACATAGAAAGACCCTAAAAATAATTGTAACTTACGTGAGTCCAAAATTATCCTGACCAAATATGCTTGGAGTGCCACTGAAGCTGCAATTGATGAGAAAATACTTGCAACAAGCAAGGAAGGTGAACTGAACAAGCTTGATTGACTTAAAGGTGTAGTCTACCCAAAAGGGGAGGTAAACTCTCCAAAAGCAGAACTAGTATGTGCGATTGTAGGGGCTGTAAAACTAAATAATGGGGATGACTGTGTTGTGTGTTGCCAACTGGTGAAGGCGTGAAGCCGTGAAGATGTAGCCGCAGGTCCAAGCGGAAACGGAAGCATGGAGTCAAAGTCGGAGCCGAAGCTCGGAAATGGAAGGAACACGCTTTCTGAGGGACTGAGCCAAGAGCGCAGTGAGAGCGAGAAATGCGTAGGTCCGCGGTCCACCCTTGGCTATTTTGTAACTTTCTTTAAAAATAAGGATATATTTGTAATTTAATGTCAAAATTTAAGGGGGGCACTGCCCCCCTATCTCACACGTAGATCCGCCCTTGTACACACATATGTAAGTATGTTTATATTGACAACAGTAACTGAAGTGTAAAATGATATCCCTAATAAATGCTAATTGTAATCAAATCATACAGACATTAACATGTATACCTTTAACAGTTGTAAAGTCTAAAGGAAATTAGGAAACACATAGAAGCTAATATCCTCACAACTTCCCTCTTCTCCAGAATAGGCAATAGCCTTTTTGGTTTCAACAGGTTCTCATCATTTCTTAAAGAAACATGACTCATATCAATTTCAAGGATAACTCAACATGTTTGTGTTAACTAGAATATCAACAGAAAATGACAATTTGTATGACTAGAAGAAATGATAGGTGAAAGAAAAAGAAGAAACACCACACACCTGACATGTCCAACCCCCTAACCAGCGGCTTCTAAATCTTTCTGGATCTGGGTAAGTTACCCAATTCTCCTTTTCTGAATAGTTTAACAAAGGAAAATAGATAAGCATACTGGAGAAAGAAAGGCAACGAAAATGATGAGAAAGCTCTTAAAACTCACTGAAATTTTCAGAATTCTCAACAAGTGGCAAGCTGACACTGTTTGGTGGCTTGATTGAAGTCAAATCAACCATAGTCAACCCAACTGTCTGGAAAGTGGAAATCAATGTAGCATTAATTACACTATAGAAAAATCCAGTAATACTGGGGACACAATGCTGATCACAAATAACTTAGATAGACAATACCCAACAATGAGACCGCTAATTTGTTCTTTTATTCATCAATTCATTCTTTTCAATTTCAGTTGCAGTAGCTATTTAAAGATATGAAACATATAAACCATTCATGTATCTTCACCATACAGCTTAAGCTTTTGGGATAGTTGGTTTGTGACATGATACTGATATCAAAGCCTCTACAACCAAGTGGTCTTCAGTTTGAACCTTGTCATCCCCATTCTAATAAAATGTTAAATTTCAATGCAAGGTAGGTGGTATGCATTAACTCTTTCGTGAGGGGATATTTTAAAGATATAAAGTAAAAACCAATGATATGCCTTCACCTAATAGCCTAAGCTTTTGGAATAGTTTGTTCAAGACAAGCTAAAATGTGGATGTCCTCTAGACAGGTGGAACAGAAAGTGAAAGGAAAAGAAGCTAATTTACCTGGTTGGGGGCCAAAACATCAGTACTATTCTTTATGCATTGATGAGAAATACGAAGACTATTATCAGAATGTTTGAGAGTGTTTTCACCAAAACCAGGATCATCGGAATGCATCTCCTTCTCACAATGTAAAGAATAACGAGGTGAGTCTTGCTGCACCTCCCTCTCCACATTAGCTTCTAACTGCTTTTGTTTAGATTTATCATCAAAGTTGGCAAGCTGAGAAGTAAACTCACCATCACTATGTTTATTATTGCATCCAATATCATTTTCAGCACCGGACACACCTTTTGCTTGAAATATAGTTGAACTGCAAAGATTGTTCTCAACAGGAACACCAATGGGTAAGCCTATATCTTCATAGGTATCTTCCATAATGAAATCATCCAAATCAGAAAGATAATCACTATAGTTAGACTCCTCATTTGAGGATTGGAATTCATCTTCCAACCCCTCGAGCCGTGCCTGCTTCACACGAAGTGCAACTTCAAGTACAGCGTCTGTACGCATTGTTTCTAAAACTGAGTCCATCTTCACTAAATCATGTATGACCAATGCCTCAGATGCAGCAATAGAAAGTTCAACTGCATTACTGACATCAGCACCTTCAATACCTTTAACCTCAGATCCTTCTTTCTGTTGTCCAACAGAATCAATTGTATCAATGAGATATTTCGAAGCACCCTTTTCCATGGTTTCAGGGATGAAAGTAGCCAATACATCTTGTTCACAGGTAAGAGGATCCATCATGGAATGCATGTTCTCTATAAAATCGATAGGTTGAAAAGGTTGCAATGACAAAACTTCACTTGTTGCAACTACATCATGTGATTCATTCATATCTTGATTCGGGCAAAAGAGTGAATCAACATCTGAAGAAAGACGCAGACTACAGTGAAACACCTGCTTCATTGAAATATAAATAGATCAATGAACTCTTGGTCTTAAATGGAATTAACAGTATAAGTAATTTACCTAGTTGCTGAAATAAAATTTATAAACACATTTTAGTCTTAAATGGACAAGGCTACTTCTGTACTAAGAAGCATTGATAGGACGGTTATGTAAAGAATTTGTACTCTTTAGGCAGTTATGGTTATAATTATTAGTATCTGAGTAGTATTTATGACTTTAAGCAATTATGGATGTATGTAACAGTTTGGTGTTATCTATGTGGTGTTACAAACATGTAGAAGACAAGTAATGTGTTCGTTTGTTGTTTGTTAAAGTCTTTGTTAGAGGAAATCAAGAAACCCTATGTATAGATGTACCATTCTTCAAATTTGATCAATTGATTCAATTCTTGAGTCCAACAGTACACTTAAATAAAACATGTTTGGAATATGCACCAAAATGATACCATTAGTTTAGCTGTTAGCACCATATGTTGAATGAAAATAAAAGAAAAATATAGAGAAATTAGAAAGAAAAAAAAACTCACATTTTCAGGAGATGAAGCAACACTAACAGGTGAACTATCGTCTCCAGATAAGAACAAATGACAACTTTTATATCTACCTTTTTCCCTTGATATTGCATTGAAATCTTTTCCGTTATTGCCATTTTCTTGAGAAGGTCCTAGATCCTTGTGATTTCAAAGAAGAGAATGCATCAACAAAAAAGTGACCAATCTAACATTCCCAACAAGAGACTTTCAAAGTTGAATAACAAACATAAATTTAGTGAGTGGAAATTGAATTAACTATAAAATAATACATATGACTTTAAAATTAAAAACTTGTACAGTTAACTATCCATTATCATGAACACACTATATCCATGTAAAGATGGACAATATTCACCAAGCCATAACTAGAACTTATACATAGAAAAACAATCATCAATCCTTCATATACTAGATGTTAGAATGGTATCGTGGATATTCATTTTGTGATCTGCAGATATTGGATATCATCTGTAAAGTGTACTTGAATAAAATGAATAAACTCCATCTAGCCTTGGAAGCACAAAAGAGAATAGAACAGTAATATCAAAAGCAAGCAAGACTTGGAAGCATAATAGAGGTTTGATCCTCCATCTAGCCACCCTATCCTCTTCCCTCCATTGTACTGTACCCACACAAAAAATCAAATAAGACAAAAAGAAGAAAAGGATAAACTCAGAAAGAGAAATTCCAACTTTTGCTTCTTGGTATGAAGCGGCTTGAGACTCCTTAACAAATTCAATAGACCCATTTGTTCCAAGACTCTGAAGCCAGCATGGAAGCCACGCAACATCCTGCAATATGTTCATAACTTCATATGTCACATAGCATTACAAATTGAAGATACAAAGAGCTCAATAAACATAGAACCAGTCTTATATACAACATCATAAACAAAGACCAAAGTCAGTGATTAGGACACATACATACATAAATACACAAATACATGCACGCCCGCACACACACTCAACAATTATAATCACAATGATCAGTTGCCGAAAAAAGTTGTTAATGCAGCTGCAATTCCAACCACAATGTAATTGCAAAGACCTCCCAATCCGCAATTATTGCAGAGTTCAGCTATGAGCAGCAATTGAGAATTATGACTATAATTTCAAAATATTTATACTTCACTTATAGAAACATACAAATTTCCCAAGAAACTAAAACTAGGTATTTGCAGAAACTTCGCATTAAAAATAAATATAAATCGGTGTATAATTCAACAAGGAAAAAAACAAGATCCCTAATAGTACAAGAAAATACTAAATAAAAAACCCATGAAATAGAAACACCCACCGAAAATTGGAAAAAAATAATATAATCTCAGTCTAGCTCCTACTTCACACTTAAAGTCAGATTTAAATTTTCCGGGGGGGGGGGGGGGGGGGGGGGGGTCGAGGTATCGATTTTGTTTGTTTTTTTTTTTTTTGCTCGTGTAGGTCACAGCATACAAATGAAAAAAAAAAATAGATAGAAGGAAATAAAGCGAACGAGCGTAACTAACCTCGGAGAAGTGAGGAGGACGAAGAGATTGGGTATCCATGAAAGAAGATTCTTTCATGTCTTGGCACTCAGCAGGGATGAACTGAACTTTTTTTGGCGCCAAAGGATAGCATTCGCGGGTTAACTATGCGACGAACGAGGTTTATGGATTTATTTATTTACCGCCCCCAAAAACCCAAGTTGAGACTAAGAGGGACAAATGGAAAGAGACGCTCACTCATTTGTTGGAATTTCTAACTAAATATTATTTTTGTCAAATATTAAAGAACTCATAACAAGTCAACCTTAAATTTAATATGAAAACACTTATATAATTTTAAAACTGATAGTATAAATTTTCTTGTCCGTAAGAAATGTATTTAATAAGAACAAAAATACTCTTTTTCAAGGACAAAAATCATATTTAAGCTATTTTTGCAATAAATGTTTTGTTTTTTTAATGTACTTAATAAATCCCATAAAATAAATAGGTTAAGCAGTAACGTACTAACGTTTTTGACCTAATCTGATCTAGCTTGTGTATTAAAAAGAGAAAAATATGGTTTTTGTCTTGAATTTTTTTTGTCTAAATTGATTTTGGTCCATGTAATTTTAAATAGGTGGTGCATTCAGTCCTTTTAAGTTTAAAAAATATGTGAATTTAGTTTATTCTTCAACTTTGTTGGGGTAAGAAATCGCCGCTAAATGTTAAGTTCAAACACCTAGAGGGACTAAATTCACATTTTTTTTTTTTTTGAAAAGTTAGACAACAAAATTAATTAATTTGAGAGTAGAGGAACCAAAATCAAGTTTAAGTGAAAGTATAAAGTTGAAAACACATTTCTGTCATTAAAAAAAATTAGGCTTAAATTTTTTTAAGAAGCCTATTTAAGTGAATAGTTTAGGGGAGTGCTATTGGTCCTTACACATTTAAAAAAAAAACCATGGAAAAGAGTTTTTGCCCCTCGTTCAAATCTCACCATCTCTCTCTTCCCCCTTCCCTTCCTCTGTTTTCGAATGTAACGGAATTGTGGTTCTGCTATAGATTTTGTATATGGCAATACATTTTCGTTGTTGATTTTTGTTACGGATAAACAATATAGTTTATTTAATGTTATCTTCTTCCCCACGAAATAACCACCCCAAAGAAAGGAGGAACGGTTATAATCTTCAGTTACCAGAATCTCCGCATATCAAGGAGAGAGGTTTCAAGTTCAACCGCTTGGCCTGAGATAATGGGCCTCAACCACCTTTTCAGCGTCCAGGTATAAATACTGCCTCAGCCATGGTGAAAGGTACACAATTCTGACTCTCTCTTTCTCTTTCACACAAACACACACCGCACCCCCCCATCGTGCCGTGTTCTTTTGCTGTGATCATCCTCCTTGAGTTGCTTCATCTTCATAAGCTTCTTAAGAGAGAGAGTTTGATCCAACATAAAATCATCCAACACTTGTTGGACATTTCTGTTCTCACTGAGCAGAACAGTGGCGCCGTCTGTGGGGACGATAAATTTCGAATCCCACCATCTCTCAATGGCTAATACCAAGAGGCATCGGAACATTAGACGTGAAGACCCACCCAGGAATCCTATTCCGGAGAATGTGGTGGCAGAAGACGCATTGTCCCACACGGCTTCATCCCGTGCAGGACCTGCAGTTCATGAGCCGGCCAACACACCGGCGACACAGGAAAACTCCGAAGCTTCACAGCGCTTCATTCAGAATGCTCTCCAGTCACTCATGGCTCGAATGGAGAATCTGGAGAATCGTTATGAACTTTAATGTCAGGAAGACATCCAGCGGCTAATTGCCCAGTTAGAAGATCGCGACAATAGGAGACGAGAGGAAGAACGTCGGCAAAATACCGACGGTAGACGAGAAGAGGAACGTCGGCAAAATCTAGACCACACGGAAGACCATGTAGGGGCTGACCGTGCAACGGATAGAAGACCAAGGACAGCAACGTCGGTCCGAACAGCCGGGACCGACCATAGGGAGCCGGTCGATCATTCCGAGCGGGGTAGGACGTCTCGTTCACAACAAGAGGCTCACCGCTCGTCGTCGGCCATATCACCTGAATACGCCGCCGAGGAAAGACCGACGGGTGAGATCATCCGTCACCCCGGTCAAGGCAATGGCACGTACCGAAGGAAGTATAGTCGGGGGCACCAGAACAACAGTCCATTTGTCGACTGTATAGTAAAGGCCCCATTCTTGGAAGATTTCGATGGATCCTTCTTGAAGAAGTATAACGGGAGTCAAGATCCACAAGAGCATATCGACGAGTTTGACATGCAGATGTGCATCCGAGGTATTGAGGAGCTCATCATATCTCGAGTCTTCACTACTACCCTTACGGGACCGGCCCAGACATGGTTCCATTCACTGCCGCCGATGACCATTCGTCACTTCGAGGATTTTGGCCAAAAGTTTTTGCTGAATTTCGCCACAAGCAAGAAACAGCCAAAGTCGGAGTTCGCCTTGGGGAAGATCCGCCAGCAAAATGGGGAGACGCTGCAGAGTTACTTGGATCGGTTCAAAGAAGCCGCTTTGCAGGTCCACAGACTGGAAGAGAATGTCCACGTCCACCTCTTGTTGGCCGGGCTCCATGGATCTTCCCGACTTGCCAAGTCGATTTACAAGGACCCGGTGAAGTCCCTCAATGACTTCGGAATCCGGTCCAAAAAATATTTGGAACTAGAGCAAATGGAGATTGCCAACTCAGCTCCAAGGGAGAATAAAAAGCCCCCCTCACCGAGAAACCGACGTCCTCCCGAAAATTTTCAAGTAGGACAATCCAGCCGACATCCGACTAACACCCCGGCTGGCCGACCTCCGCGAGGATTCCCCGATACTCGTCCTAGGGCGGGGAAATATGAATCAAAGTTTGACAGATACGCTCCACTGAATGCCAGCCGCGGACAGATTTGGAAGGAGGTGACTTTCACGGAGATGAGGAAGGTTGACCGACCTCCTCCCATAGTTCGAAGGGAAGGAATGGACTACACTCGGTATTGTGATTTTCACAATGGACCACGGCACACCACCGACCAGTGTTGGGAGCTCCGAGATGCAATCGAACGGTTTATACGCGAAGGCAAGTTGCGCCAGTACGTAATTCGAACCCAAGGACACCAAGCCAAGAGAAAGGCCCAACAGGAGAACAAACCACGAGACGACAAGAAAAACAAGAAGGATGACGAGTTCCCAGAACCCGAGTTCGAATGCAACGTCATCACAGGAGGACTGGGAGGAGGAGGCGACACGGCCAATCAGCGGAAGAAGTA
>PYAF01001821.1:103084-129400 GCA_007407185.1 Glycine tomentella
ATGATTTGCTCCAATTCCTCACAATGTTCTACAATGAGGATCTTTAACAGAGGTAGCATTCTCAAGATAGAGGCAGAGAAGATAACCTTTAGTTTTGGACAGTTGCAAATGTGTAGTTCATGAAGATGTTGAACTTGAAGGCACACAAAATGTTTGGAACTCTTCCATATATACGTTAGCTTTGGTAAATTAACTAACTCTAGGACTTGTATCCACAAAGTCATTTGTTGTCCATTGATAGGAAATCCCTCCAGATTGAAAATTTCTTTGATTTCCGAGTTCTCAATAATAACAGATGCTAACTTTTGCTTAATGGTCATACTCTTTACCCTTGAATCCTGTAAAAGCATACTAGCCATCAAGTCCGATACAAACAAATATTAAATATTTCACATTTTAAGAGAAGTGACTAATAGAAATAGCTGCATGCTTATAAGGCAGAAAGAGAGTCATACCGTTTTAGAACTATGATCTGAATGTGTAGCTTCTAAATCAACCTTCAAATTATTGATAGATAGAGTGGACAGCCCAATATCGTTCATGACAAGCAATTGCAAAGATGAGCATGATGCAGAATAATTTTCTGGGAAAATGCCAATCATATTTGGTGTACTATGGAGTGCCACTCTTTCCAAAACAGGTAACTCGATTTGAAACTTACTTTGGTATTGCTGGGAAGAAAGAATGTTTTGACCAAATACATGTCTCAACTCAGGAGCCTCTCTGATTTCTATGGTTTCCAATTGCCTCATGCCTCTGGCAAATGAGATGGAGAATACATACTGCAGTAAGTGGCATCTCATAATACTAAACTTTTTCAAACTTGGAAAAAATGGCACATAACTCTGAAAGTCATGATCATCTTGAATCACTTCTTTTTTATTTGTATGAGCTCTACCATAAATTAATATATGCTTCAAACCATGGCAATCTTCTATATTCAACTCTTCCAATGAAGTCAAGTTTTCAGCTGTGGATGCTGAGAACAATGAACCCAAAATTGGACAAGATTTTAGCGTTAGCCTAGTAAGGCTGGGAAGATTGAATGATCCTGGAAAACAGTTAAACAGAAGCAGCATAGTGCTCCTGCATGTTAGAAGCAATATATATACATATATAAACACTACATCTACTACATATGTTCGTTAAGAAAATTTCAAATGGATTCTTATTAATTTCCATTGACAGTTAGCAAGAGCAGGAAAAAAAAGATTCATTCTTTAATTTAAAACGTACAATTTCTTTTAGAGAATTTACACTACACCAATCTTCCAAAACACACTTTATGTAAATCCATTTTAACAAACAACTTTCAGTTTTAAGAAATATATCTGAAATTTATCATTTGGGTCTGGTACAAAGATATAACAACTTTCAACTCTAACACACACATAGATGGTGCGATGTTTACCTGGGTTTTGAGGCTCCTTATCCTCAATGATTTGTTGTAGCTGACTGCAATTTTCTATCTTCAGCTCTTTCAGTTGAGGTAGGCCTCCAGAGAGACAGGCTGAAAAGATGGACTTTAATTTTCTGCATCCAGTTACCTCCATTTGTTGAAGATTTTGGAGGAGGTTCAAGGATTTTATATTTCCTTTACATATATACCTCAATTGAGGTAGATTCTCTAAATACAGCATTTCCAAACAAGATATCAATGGATCTTGTTTTCCATCTATCGATAGTTCTGCCAGCTGAATGATACCTTCTAACTCACAGTTATTGACCCGGACTTCTTTTATATTTTGCACTGTGAGATATGAAGCTTCATTAATTATGTCATTGTTATGAAAAGCCAAGCAAGTATTGATAGACACAATGGAGAATCCTGGACATTTCTGCAATGTAAACTGACGAAGCGATGGCCACGTTGGATAACAAACTTCAGGACATATGCTGATGATCTCTGGCAACATGATAAGAGTAAGCTCTTCTAAAGCAGTAAGCTCAATCTTAAGTTCATTTTGATTCTGACCAGCCAGATGATCTCCTTTTGTGCAATGGCCAAACAGGTATTTCAACTCTCTATTACATACAATTTCCAAATTCTCTAATTGTACAAGGCCATGAGCAAAAGTGATGTGGATCAAATATTCTAACTTGTCGCACTCTCTGACGTGGAGCCATTTTAATTTTCGGAACAACAACCTTTTATCATCTGTACTTATCTCCTCTTTGTCATCATCAGTCACTATATGCTTCAGTCCGGGACAGGATATTATCTCTAATTTTTCCAACTGTACCAGATTTTGAGCAACCTCAAGAGTGAAAAGACATATCAGCTTTGGACAATGACTTAAGTACAGGTCCTTTAATTCCTCAAAATGGCCACTAGGAGGTAGAGAACCATGGTATAAGGCTCCCATATGCTTCATGCGCTCAATTCTTAAGCAATGCAAGTTGGAGAAGATAGCTCCTACCTCGCTCAAATGATGACTAGTTTCAACCAAACACTCTATCTTCTCAGAGTCACGTATCAAAAGCTCAATCAAATGACTCATACCTCCTTCTATTTGAAATATGTCGGGGAGAATATTTTTTGCACCTCCCTCAATATTTGCTAGACACAAAACCTCTGCCTTTTCGGCCAAATCCTTAACTGCTGCATTAGATAGATCCAAATAACTAAGAAATAAGGTTCTGTGACGATTAAGAAACTCTTCTTGAAAACCGGCAAACATGTTTCCTAATTGTATGTGATACCTTTGCAATACTTGGGGAACTCTAAACTCTTGGAAGAATTCGGCAGCATGTTCATTGTAAAAATCCCATTTTGATCTATGATCAGCAAAGTACAGCTCTTCTAATTGTGGGAGTCTTCCAATCACTTCAAAAGGACCATGTTTCATGTCACATTCTGACAAATCCAACAATCTCAAGCTTGTCAATTGTGTAGCAACAACATCTGGTAATTCAAGGAATGAACAATTATGTAATGTAAGACTTTCAAGTTTCTTTACATTGCCCAAAAATGAAATGTCGCCTAATTCCCAGTTGCGTAGGAGTACACAGCGAAGATTTGTCGATGATTTTAATGACACTGACAACAATGGCCTTCTGTACCTATCCTCATTGTAAAGAAACAAAACTCTAAGCATTCTCATGCCTTTGAAAATTCCATCTGATACATCCAAATTTGTGTATAAGTACAGAAACTCAAGATTGGAACAGTCTAATTCTTCTGGAATTTTTTTACTGCATAAATATCTCACTGAATTGTGCTCCAAAGTCGCATCCTTTTCCATTGCACACTCAATCATCTTATTCTCATTCTTTGCTATCCTGCGGGCTACATAGCGAACTAAGTCATGCATTTTGACACTTTTATCATCCACACACAACAATAAACAAGAACTCGTGAGCTTAATTTTGGCTGCAATCACTTCATTTCTGGCCTCTTCATATGAGCAAACTTCTCCAACAAAACCCAACCCAATTGCAAATCTTGTTAGAAGTTCTATTGGAATGTGAGAATCCTCTGGGAATACAGAACACAACAGGAAAAGTGATTTGGCTTCTTCAGTGTCCAAATTATCATAGCTTAACTGTAGACACGTGTAAGGATTCTGCAAACCCTTTCCAATATTCACTGGTTTCGAACTTGTGAATCTCTTCAATGTAACACTCCACACCACCTCAGCTTTGCCCTTTAAGCTACTAGCAACAGCTGCAATGGCAACAGGCAATCCTTTGCACTTGTCTGAAATCTCTCTTGCCAAATGCTTTAAGGTATCAGATGCGCCTTCAGATATGAGGGCTTTCTTTTGGAAAAGATTCCATGCTTCTCCATCTGTTAAGATTGGCAGGTGAATCTTTTTTTGGCAGTCCATCATAGTACAAACTTCTTCTGATCGAGTGGTAATGAGAACCTTGCAACCCTTATGATGTTCAGTGGAGGGAATCCCTATGGCACCAAAATCAAGCTTCTCCCACACATCATCCAAAATCACAAGAATCTTATTATCTTGAGTTAGTCTCGTGTACAAGCGTTGAGCTCTCTCCATTTCTTCATTTTCTGGAAATATATACTGCATCGAACTTGCAATCTTTTCTTGAATCCTTTGAACTTGTACTGTACTAGACACAGGCACAAAAAGCACTTCATCAAAAAGATGTTCTGCTTCTACTTTCTTCCTAACTTCCATTGCTAATGTGGTTTTACCACAACCCCCCATCCCATACAATCCTATCATGGCGACCTCATCATCTTTCAGTGCTTCCATTAGTTGCTCATAAGCAGGCTGTCTACTCTCAAAAGTCAAACTTTTTTCTGAAAGAAAATCATGTGTGCCAAAAGGAAGTGTAGCAATGCTTTCAAATTCAACATATTGTCTACCTTCTTCAATGCACTTTTCAAGTTTCCTTTTTCTATTTGCTAACTTCTTTCCTAATTGATATCGCCAAATCCAATTTGGACAGTGCCCAAAACAGGAACTCTTCTTTGTTCTGGCCTCTTTTAGCAAGTGATTCACTTTGTTTGCATCAATGTTAGCTTCCTTTAGCCACTTATCACCAACTTCAGCAACCTTTCTCGTTTGTTTCTTGGCAAGTTCAAAACGGTTTTGGACACTATCTCTTGTTGCAATCAAATTGCCTTCTTCTTTTTCAAGCTCTTCAACAAAATTGTTAAAGCAACAAGGATAACGTAATTGATTTACTGCTCCACATACCAAATCTCTTGAAATAGAAGATGCAAACCCGTAAAGGAATTCCATCAATTTACTCCACTAAATGCAACTTAATTAACCTGAACAAAGGAGAGATGACGATCCCACATGGTAAGTTTTATAATCAATCATAAAAGTAGGTTTTATACTTGGATGTTAGATAAAAAAAAATGGTTCAAAATTATTGAACATCCTATTTTTTAAAACAACTTTTATGTTTTAATAAAAGCTCTCCCCTCCCTCCACCAAAAAAAAATAAAAATAATCGTATTCAATCATGTACTTAAATGTCACAAATTTGCAGCCTCAAAAGAATATATTAAAGCAACAACTCCTGAAATCAAAAGAATTGTTAAGTAGAAAAAAAGTAGTCTAGAAATAGGAAATCTATTAAACAAAAGCTTGAACTAAATGATGCATTATATATAAAATTTAAACTTTTTTTAATTATTAAATTCATTTAATATTTATTTAAAATTACATCAACATTTTTAGGTTATACCACATTTGAGTTAATGTCTACCTTTTGCAAAATTAAATTTTGGTGTAGCTAACGGGATTGTTCGTAGTGATTTAAGGTGAGATTAGGTGAAAAAGATTGCACATGCACTCTTGTTATTGTTAGTGCTATGCAGAAAATGGTATCAGAAAGATGAATTCTTAGGTGCACCTGGAGCAAGACATTTTTGTTACTCTGATCCATTCATTTTTCGCCATGTCAGCATTGTGGGTCATTGTTGTTTCCTAAATTAATGACAATTTTTAATTTTTCTAGGTAAATTGCTGACATGGCAAACAATGAATGGATCAGAGCAATAAAATGTCTTACTCCAGGTGCACCTAAGAATTTCTCCAGAAAGATTACTATGTAGTATGTACATTGTTTACCAAGAGTGACAGTAACACTATTTAAGACACTCCTTTTAAAACACTTTATAACTAATGATTGAGCTGCGACCTGTGACCAATTAAGCAAAAGAGTTAACTACTTTTTAAGACACCCCTTTCTAAGTGGTCGTTAAAGTGGGAAAAAAACTACTTAGTCCTTTAAAGTATTCGAAATCATGCTAACTAGTTTCCAAATATTAAAAAGCTCTCCAATTTAGTCCCTAAAGTGATAAATATTGATCAATACTTCAGAGATTACTTTTAAATAATTTTATTACTTAAGTAATCACTTAAGAGATTCAATAATAGTTCAAGCAAGAAATTAATGGCTTATTCTTGAGCAAAATTAAGGAAATTGCAACTAGGAAATGAGAAAAATGAGTAATTAAGCTTACCTTTAAATATTGCTGCTATTCATGCAGAGAATGCTGACTTGGTGAGAATTGAAGTAATTAAAGAGGTGTTGATGACTTCGAAGTCTGGTACAAGAGACTGCGAAGCGGAGTGACTAGGCTGAAATCAAGGACAGTTATGGCATAAATATGATATGCAGACTCAAAAAAACAAATTGATGATAATTAATTAATCAATAAAGAACAGGAAAATTGCAAACTAAAGCAACCTGTTTCGTCATATTTTGCATGCAAGCTTGGGACTACCTTCATAGGTGAATTCCATTCCTCAAAGCAACAAGACAAATCAAATATGCTGCTAAGTAATAAGAACCAAATCAAATCTCACTCCCACACTCACAAGGCCAACTCCATTGTTCATTCTAAAATAACCAAGTCTTGCGTCTTTGTCTTATTCATTGTACTAACGCTAAAGTCTTGGTCTTTTCTCTATAGAATATGATTATAATTATATTGTTGCTTTGCCTTAAACGCGGACTGGTTGACGAAGACTTGGACTGATTTTTCTCTCTCTGAGTTTTGGGCAATAAAATAAGTAATAGTCTTTTTCTTTTTTAACCACGTGAAATATCTAGTGACTTTGTCAATTATTAATGAGCTTAAATCAGTACAAAACATTTTGTTTTCCTTATCAAGACGTTTCTCTTCCGTTTACATTTTGCTAGTTCTGCTTCTTTTAAATCTTACATAAATCAATTCTTATTGACTCTTAATTAAGAAATCTTGAGGTTGTCGAGTTTAGATGCACTTCTTAGAACAAACGAGGCACCAAGGCAGCAAAGATAGAATTCTATTTGGTGATGAATGTTGTTCATTTCTAATTATGATTATTAATTTTTATGTAAAGATACATTAATTAAAACATTTTGTCTACAATATTTTGCATTTAATATGTACTTAATTAAAGCATATTATGGTTTCCTGTTTCAAATTTGTTCTACCTTGATTCCAAATGCTTGATATTATTTTCTTCATTTTTTGGACGACGGATGAATAAAGAAGTGCCTGAGTGGATGAGAGGTCAGCATGAGAATAACAACACTCACAAAATTCCTTTCATTGCCACTAGGGGTTATGATAGTGTTGTTTGGAATCGCTTATACTCACGAGACCCACCAGATTTAATGGACTGTAAGGCCAAACAGGTAAGTCTACTGATGAGACTGTAACTGTATTCTTTAACTAATAGTTGGTTCATGAGTGGAGGTAATAGAAACATGGTAACTAACCCTGTCCCCTAAGTATAAAGATTTTATGGCAATGCAATTCTCCTTTTTCTTTTTTCGTTTCTAATGAATGCTTTACATAGGTGTCTTATTTTTACTTTACATCTGGATCTATGTCTACTTTCATCTTTAATCCATATTATGAGGCCAAAGGTGAGTTAATGGACTCAAAAGTTCTAGGGACTCAAATGTACTTCTCCAGAAGAAGGATAAACATAAAAAATGTACTCCTCTTAGAGTTATAATAAAAGAACAAATCACCTCCATAACTAAAAAAAGCTTGGCAAAAGTGACTTTGTGTGTCAAAACAGAGATAATGTCACAAAGAAATCACCTGGTAGGAGAAAACAATAATTAACTGATGAGCTTTATACCTAGTATTGCTTAGAGAAACATGAATCTTCACAATGTGCATCCAAGAAATTGTATATCTATTTCATACTTGCAATGTCCGATTACTTGGTTACATTCTTTAATTTGCTTGTGATATCCTTGGCAAATTAATGGAATTTTCCTTCAAGCTGGCATGGATTGACATTTTGAAATTAAATTTGATCTCTAAGTACGTTCCATTCTTCACGAGACACTGCAAGCAGTTGGTGTTAAGGCAATGGTGGTCAGACATACATCTCAAACTATAGGTGTAAATTGGTAAGAGAAGATATCTATTTAAACATGGTTAATTAAAATGACCTCAAGTTGTCTAAATTTGATAACGTTGTAACTTACTATACTTGAATTTTAACTTAAATGGCAAATACAATATCTAGACCTTTTAGTTCATTGTGGATGCATGGAATAGTTCTATTAATTGAAATTAGTTCTTTGCTTCCTACAGTAAATACAATTGAATTCAAGACCAGAGGTAAAACAAATCCATGAGCATAATGTCCTTAATGAATACTTTTGGTTATATACTAAATATTATAAGAGATAATAACATGTTTCTTAACATTTCTACTGGCTGCCAAGTGCCCACTTCCCATGGAAAAGACTTGAATTTTTTGTGGGGAATGTAACATTGTTATTAGCATTGGAACTATGTAAACAAGTAAATTCCATTTATCATCTTGACAGTTCTTGTTTCTTTAAATTTTGAATTTTGATCAACTTAAAATATTTTTTTGGAATTTACAATTGTGTTCATATTTTCTTGGTTTTTCTATAAATTATAAACAATAAAGCGAGTTATAAGGTGCAAAAGGGACAGACCCAGTGAACATGAAGTTCTTGTGTGTACTTAAGAAACAAATAAATGATTCGACATGTATATTAAATTACAAGTTGCCTCACTACTAGAAAAAGCATTTTTTACATCGATTTTGTAGCACATTCCACAACGGTTTGAAAATCGTTTTTGATGTTGTCGTCGTAAAAAGTCAACACTTTTCACGACGATTTTTAAACCGTCCTAGAATCTCAATTTCTACGTCGGTTCTCTCCAAAACCATCTTAGAATTTATTTTTTAAATAATAAAATAAATTGAGGATTCTAAGACAATTTTCCCCAAAACCGTCTTATAAAGTAGACTTTCTAAGACAATTTTTTGGTAAACAATCTTAGAATGTTTTTTTAAAAAAATTAAAAAAATTGAGAATTCTAAGATGATTTTTCATAGGAACATCATAAAATGTTTTTTAAATAAAAAAATTAAAAATATTGAACATTCTAAGATGGTGTTTCCAAAAACCATCTTAGAATCCTCAATTTTTTTTATAAAAAAAACATTCTATATTGTCAGTGTCCATATTGTCAAACATTGCTTTAAGACTCTTTGCTCATATTAGATATTCTTGAAATAGTTATTTTTGACTGACCATAGAAGTAGCCAATGGCACCTAATAAGTTTCCAACAATTGCCTTACCAACAGATATAGATTTTGAATTCACCTAGAAATCCACTACTATGATAAATAATTTGTTAACTTCTAAATCAATTTACTCAACTAAATGAATTATGAAAGATTCATAACACATCAAAAGACGAAACAAGAATTATATATCATTCAATATGAGATAGTTAAACAAAAAAAAAAAAAAAAAGTCAAAGGACAATAAAGTTGGTACCTTCTAAGCTAAATTAAAAATTTTCTCAAATTGTTCATCAATGCTTGTTCTTTGTATTTCATCTGATTGGAGAGTGAGGTTCCTAACATCGAGCAGAAGAACAAATAAAGAGTTACACAAGGACTTAGCATTTAGCAAGCTAATGTCAATCAGAATAAAATATTGTACAAATTCAATAAAAAGTGGTCTCGTTCTCCTTAGATATATAATATTTAACGCAAAAGAATCCTGAGATAAACCAAAAGTTGTTAAACTATAGAAATAAACACATAGAATTCATAATAAATTATAGAAATAATTTGGTTTTTAAGCTAGATTTGAATACAAACACAAGATTTTCCTATTATAAACAAAGGGATTTCAAATCAAATATTAGGACGATGTTTTTTTCCTATTAAGTGAAAGTGAAAATTGAGAGTTAATTTGTGAAGGTAGAACAGAAGATGTGAGAGAGATACCTCGCGAATGGTTGTAAGACGCTTAGTTTCTTCTTCTACTCGACCTAACTAAAGCTAAACCTTTTCTCTAACCTCAATCTTCTTCCTTTCAATCTCTCCCTCCTTGGCTCTGAAGGTGGAGAGAGCAGACCTTGACATCTCTTCATCTTTTATTTACAAATGGTTGATAAAGCTCAGGCTCCCCGAATTCCGCACCACATTTGGTTCTCACTCTGTATCCTCTCTTTCTCTTTCATTCTTTTAGACAAACAAACCCTTTCTTCTTCTTTCAATTTTTCTCTTTTTTATCTCTTCTCTTTTTCTTTACTTTTTTTCTTTTTTTCTTTCTCTGCTTTGTGTTGGCCTTGAAATGACGAGAATGCAGTGCTTGGCTTCCTCCCCTGTTATGAGTGTGCTTCTTTTGTTATCTAGATTACCCCTTTTATAGCGTCAATTCGAGTTACCTTACCTTACCCTTTTTTCCTTTATGGACCAAACATTTACCTTCGACGATAGGGAGCTTCGAGCTTCGACTATAATGGCATGAGAGTAAGAGCGCAAGACAGAGGTATATAAGCAAGAGAGGATATGAATGGGCAAGGGATTCAGGAGGGGGAATGAAATCAAGTAGGGCGAGACTGAATATGAAAAATGAAGGCTCATTCACAACAGTTCCAGTAAAATCAATGTTGAGTGTCTCATTTCAAGACGGTTTCGGCAAAAAACCATTTTTGAAAAGTTGTTTTAAAGACAGTTTTGTGAGAACCCTCTTTGAAAACTTTAATTTATTACAAAAAAACCACCGCACTTTTGAAGACGTCGGTTTTCGACAATCGTCCTTGATGTAGTGTCGTATAAGGATGGAAAAATGGGTCTGACCCGGCAGGCCAGCCCATTTAGCCCACAAAACAAAGTGGGGTGGACTGGCACTATCAACCCATTTTTTTAAACGGGCCGGGTCAACCTAGCTCACTAAAAATCCAGGCCAATACCGGGCTAGAAGTTTGAATTACATTTCTGAAAAACATATGGCATGACTTGCGTGAGAAGTGAGATGGGCAAAACCGCAAAAGACAAAAGTCACGTGAATGCTTGATGGCCACTGGCCACTTTCCTCTCCCAGTCTCCCATTGTCTCACTCACTAGTCACTACTCGATGAGTCTATCTCACTCAGCACTCTCCCACTGACCACTTTTCTTTTCCAATTTTCCTCTCCCTCCCTCAAAGGTCTCGTCCAGTCGTCCAGGTCTAGGCGTCCATTCTCTTCTACATCACGTACACAAAGGTCTTTGTCGCGTCCACTCTCATCTCCATCGGTGTCGAGTCCACTCTCCCTCTGTCAGCGTCGCGTCCACTCTCCTCTTCGTCGCATCCACTCTCCTCTCCATCGCATCCAGTCTCCTTTCTACAGCGTCCACTCTCCTCTCTGGCTCCCTCACTTCATCTTGGTATGTACCTGGTACCCCCTCCCCTAATAACTATAAAATATATATATAAGATTAAGTGTTTGCTGGATTATGTGCTAACTATTGGTGTTTTGCATATGTATGTGTTTGCATAAGTATATTGAGTTGTTAGATTTTTAAGTTTTTTTATAAAACTTATTATTACTTTATCTATTATCTATACTAAATAAAAAGTGTAACTAAAATAATATTATTACACTAATGCAAAAAAAATATAAAAAAATATGGTAGGGGCTCGTTTAAAAATGATAAAGGATCGTTTACAAATACTCAGACGTAGGGGACCATGAAGCACAACAATAGGGGACCACCACTACTACAAAAGCAGGCTTTTAAGACGCGTATTTTAAGACGGTTCTCGAAGACCCATCATCGTTTCATACACGGTGTCATTTTTGTAAATAATTAGAATATTTTAAAAACGGTTACGTCAAAACCATCTTAAAAATATGTTTTCAAAAACGGTTTTGATAAAAACCGTCCTTGATTAGCGCACACTCAACACGAGGTTATTTATTTTTCGTGCTACTCCACGCACTGTCGACTCTCGCGCCCGTTCATTTCAAATTTTTCATTCTCTCTCTCATGCCCCTTTGTCTCCTTTCATCCCTCACATACCCAAACCCTAAACTTCATCTCCGTCGAGTGTAGTTCTTGATGGAACTCACCACAAGAGTGGTGGCATGGTGCTTTGAATGGAACCCACATCCCATTATTGAGGAGTCACATCATTCCAAGGCCTTCGCCGACGTGAATGAGGGTTTCATCTTCTCCATCGGTAAGCTCTTATAGTCTTTCTCTTGTTCTTCGCTTGTTCCTAATTTTTTAGGGATTTGTAGGTAGATGCATCAGAATATATTCCAATCGCCTAAACTCAATTGTTTTGAGTATTCCAATCATCCTACTTCGGCGGTTGGAAACCGAATGTCAACAAGGTGGCAATGGTGTTGAATCTCCAGTGCACGGAGTGTCTCCATCCCATTGTTGAATTTGGAAACTCGAGGCTTTTCTCCCACTCGTTCCACTTTGGCTCGCTCTGCACGTCGCTCTCGAATTCTGACGACACCACGTGCTCCAAACAGCTCGAGTCCGGTTACACTTTGGGATTGAATCCGGCAAAGCACCCAGTTATCTAACTGCAGAATCGGAAACCAAAGAAAGCAGAGTTACGAGTTTCTGCTTGCAGGCTTGTCAAGTTAATTGAACAGATAAAATAAAAGGAAGGTTCGACGATTAATGGTTATAACTCTTTTTTATGTTAATAGATTTGTGTTGTTAGTTTGGAGGACTTGGAGGCTAGTGCATGCATGTGTGCTGTCCCACAGTTAATATTGGTTATGCAACAAAGCAAGAGACATCAGCCTTTACCGCTGTAATATCTTAAATTTATATTTGTCTTGTAATCAGTTGTGAGAAATAGTTTATATCTCCAGTTATCTTTTCTTTTTCCAATTTTGTTACTCGTTCTTGAATGCCTTTATTGGAGGTCTTACAGGGCTAGCTACCTGTGCAGTTTTATGTTTCAGTTTTCACCATTTGACTGCCCTCACCCTTTTTCTTGTAACAGGATGCCACCAAAGGGTACTTGAAGCTTTTGTTTGTCACTGTGGCATCAGGTGATAGAATTAATGGTGAAGCAAGTCAAAGGTCCTCTCTTCTCTGCCCTTTTTCTGTTTCTTCATCAAGCACACATTATACACTTATATTTTATCATGGTTCATGGTAATGAAATACTTTATAAAGTAAATTTTAAACTTTGGTTGCAGCAATCGAGATCTTTCCATGATCCTTAATGCTCTTCTGAAAACAAAATCTAGAGCTGTGCTCAATGATATAATTAACAAAAATGCTATGTAATGCAGTTTCCGCCCCTATATATCTGAAATGTCTAAAACTCATCGCACATTTGGTTGTGTTGAAAAGTAACTATAGTGTTGCCTTTCAGGTTTGTAGATGTTATATAACATTATGAATAACTATTTACATATGTTAATGCTTTGAAAACTCAGTCCTGCTATCCATACTTTTCATAAAGCCAGACTGAGGCGGTTTTGGACTGTGTAATTCACTTTGGATTCATCCTAAAATAAAAGTCATTCTTATAAGAATGCCAAATTTTGCCATAGTTCCTTTCCTTATGTATGAAATCTTGTAAAATTTTGCAATTTTGTGTTTATTAGATGGAAATAAGTTACTTTAATTATTTATTAGGGTACATCTATTTAGGAGGTGTTTGGAAGAGCTTATTTCAACCTATGTAAATAGTTTAGGACCCTGTAAAGTCTTTTAACCCTATTTCAAAATAAGTGCTTTAACTCTTTTGATTTAAAAGCAGTTATTTATTTAGAAAGCTACTGCTGAGTTCACAAGTTTCTCAAGCTTGATGGGGACACAAAAATCTAATATGTTTGATGCACCTTACAAATATATGGTGCCCGAAGATGTCAGTAATCATGCTATAGCCATGTTAAACAATTTTCTTTTTCTGCAATCTGCTTATAGCTGATATTCTAGTTTATTTTGATTCTTTTTGTTTCTAGAAGGATTTTCTCAATAGACCTTTGCCATCACTTTGGACTCCTATGCAGGTGAAAAACATATTTTGGTTTGAACTTTGATCCAATTTGTGTTGGTATCTTGATCATGCATATGTTTCTCATTCATAAAAAAAGTTGACTCCGCATATCTCTTGTGTAGGAGCTGTTTTCTTTAATTTTGTTAATTTTAATTTTATTTTATTGTATACTGCTTGTAATAGTCATATCTGGCTTAGTACACATAGAGAAGAATCAAGTTATTCAACTCCTTGAGTATCTCTTGTTCTTCGTCAACTTTTGTTTTCTTCTAATTAAAGAAGAACTACTCCTTAAAATCATTGGATTAAAACAAAATAAGAGTAAGGATGAAGAATAACTTGTATATATATAACTTGTAATTGTATAACTTGTAATTGTATATCTGGGGATTTATGGGTGAGTTTATATCTCTTTTTCATGTCAATTGGCTTCTTGTGATCCCTACTCTCGTTCTTGACTTCTTATTTTCACAAGCAAGGGATTTATGACGAGGAATGAATCAACTAATATCAACTAATTTTCTTTCAATATAGAAGATATTCATATAATCATTGAATAAAGATTTTAGAAAGAAGAGTGGTATTCAATTACCAGTGTTGGGTACAAAGCTTAAACAAGTTAGTACAATTTGTTGTCAAGAACTATATGTTAATAACATAGAATGTTCAACACGCGATTCTTGTCTTCAGATCTCCTATACCATTAAAAAATCCATTGTATAATTCCTTGAGCTAGAGACAAATCGAGAACCAACAATGGAGCAATGGATATATAATATATGCATATACTATCACCCAGATTTTGTAAATTGTGTTGTTGTCCTGTTTATGTTCTGTAAATTGTTTACATACATGCAATCATGCATTAAATACACAACACTCTACCTTACAGACCTCTGGCTTCTCTTAGGAATTGGTTTATATCTGAACCGGGATTCATGTTAAGCTAGATATATTGTGGTGGTGCCTATTATGTAAGCATATTATGTTAATCTAGATACATGCAATCATGCATTAAATACACAACACTCTACCTTTTCAAATGTGGCCTTGTTAGTATGTCAGTTAGATTTCAGGTTGTTGTTCTAACTAGTTTCTCTATGAATTTTATTGTTTCTATTGTTCAATCAGGAACAAAAATGCTGTAATTTGGATTCTGGAGAATGGTTTATTCATCATGGCAATGGCAATTATCTAAAATATGTGTAACTGAGGCATGTGTCATTTTCCATGAGGGAACAACATGTTCAATGACCTTCATCACAGAAAGCTGCTATTTTGCCACTTCTTATTACAGGTATTAATTACACAACACCCCACAAATAAGTTTCCACTAGTAACTTGAATTAGGCACCAAATCCTAATAAGTTAAGTTTTATTTTCTTGATGCAGTCTCCAAATATATAGTGTGAGAATATATTTCATCATGTTGAAGGAATTTTTTTTTATTGTTAGTTTTAATTGTCATGGAAGTGATATCAATTATCCATCCATGGAGATACATCAAAAGTTTATAGAATAACATAAAAAGAAAAATAAGTTCACTTACACATGTCCTTCCTTGGCATGTAAACTCCTACCTAGTGTCTGTGTGATGACGCGTGTGATCTTTGAATTTTATTGAATTCTTTCTAGTCCCTATTTACTTTAAGTTTCACTATATATAAAGTTTGGTTGTTATTGTATTTAGAATAGCTCAAAAGAGTTTAGCTTTATAAGAAACATGGATAAGTGGATACTTCTGTGAGGCCAGTATCTAGGTGAAGCCTAATAGCCTCAGAGGATGAAGACCACTGTTATGGGGCTATATATGGCTAGTGCTGCTTTCATCATACAATCACTTAATCACTTAATCATAATTTATATACATAAAAAAAGGGTTATGTATAGATATTGTAAAGTTTTATATAGTTACTTAATCATAATTTATCTTACATAATAAATTTATCAATTTAAAAATAATTATTTTAAAATAACTTAAATAATAGTTTATGACTGAATGATTTTATAAAACTATTTGACATTATTAAATGTATATGCATTCAACTCAAATAAATATTGGATGATCATTTAGCGTATGTTTGCTTTGTTTCTGTTTTAAAGAGTAATTGTGTATCTCCTAATAGAAATAAGACTTGAGATATTGAGATATTTTTATGTTGCTTTCGTGTCATGCATTGATGGAATAATTAACATATATTCAAAGCACCATGACAAGTGATGGAATTTACTAGTTATATTTAAAATAAATAAATTATGTCTGTTATATACCTATCCTTCACTCTGTACTTACTCTTATGGCTAATTCATCCTTTGCAGGCAAGACCTTTGCATTATCCCTTTTTACGGCAGTGGCCCATCATCACCCTCTGATCAATGCCGTCCTTTTTGACTTAAACAAATTGAAATATAAGACACCACCCACGTGGAGCAAATGTAGGTGGGATCTAACAAAATATACCTATTCTTTTTATTTTGTTGTAGTTATATTATGGATACAATATCATATGATTTTTGTTTGTGTTGGCATTCAATTTAATAGAGGAAGAATGGTAATACTGCAAGTGAGTTTGATAGTTTCCTTAATTTGTTTGTAATTCCTTGCTTCTAACGCCTATTTCTTTTTTGGTTGTTTGATTATTTTAATACTTTTATGACGAAGGAGGTTCCTTTTTTTGCCTTGTTGAAGTGACTGCCATGGGAATTGGAGATATGACTATTTTAAAAAAATCTGCTTTTTATTTTTTTTAAAAAGCATTCGAAGACGGTTCTTTAAAAAAACCGTCTTAGAATTCTTTATTTTTAAAAACATTCTAAGACGGTTGTCTAAAAAACCGTCTTAGAATGTATCTATTCATAGACGGGTATGCTGTAATAACCGTCTTAGAATGCCTTCTAAGATGGTTATATAGCATAACCGTCTTTGAAGGTGCTCCCATAAAAAATAAAAATAAAAACAGATTCTAAGACGGTTATGCTGTATAACCGTCTTAGAAAGCAGCCATGACGGTTATACAACATAACCGTCTTAAAAGGTGCTCTAAAAAAAACAGATTCTAAGACGGTTCAAGAACCGTCTTCGTAGGTCCAACCTTTCAACGTCGTTCGCTTCAAAGACGGTTTAAGAACCGTCTTCGTAGGGGTATAATAACCGTCTTTAAAAGCTTTTTATGTAGTAGTGCACGAAGACACCCACAAATTCATCATTCCTCCTATCAACCATATTGATGAAATACTCAGACACTCACCAAAAGGATCATTTTCAACATTCAATTTCGCAAATGAGGTACTTTTTTCTTTCAAACCCATATATGTTTCATGATTGTGCATTTACTAATTTTAGGGTTCATGAATTTAAGGTGCAATTGATACTTTGGATTCAAAGTTTAGTTTATTAGATGGTTTTGGTTACATTGTCATTGCATGCACTGTACCCAAATATTTTACATTCATCCATGTCTTTACTATACAACATATTGGTCTTAAGAAGGATAGGAGAATATGGTGACCAATTTCGAGATTTATTGTTTGGTTCACTATTAAGTAGTCTAATTTTTTGTTGGTGTTAAATTATTTTATACATGATGATAGTTGCTTAAAACTATTATAAATTATGATGAAACAAGATTATGTATATGTTCACATGATGTTTTGTAACAAATTTAAGGGACACCTTTCAAATGTCTGGAAGTTAATTGATAATTATAGGAATGTACAAGAGGTTAATGTTGTTAAGAAAAATAGAAACACCCTCATCCTGCAAAATGAATGGCGTCAGGTTAGAATAAGCAAAGGAGTTCATGAGGATAAAGAGGTATACTTCAGATTTTTAGGTGAATCATTTTTCCATGTTAGTTTCTTCAAAATAGATGAAGAATACCTTGCAAACAAAGTAGAATTGGAACTAAAGAAAACTGAAAAATTGGTAAATAATGGTAATGTTTCAAAAAATAGAGATCAATCAAAGGAAAAAACGCCTGATGTGTCTGAACGGCCTAAAATAGAAGTGTAAAGCTCGCAGAGGACAAGGCTACCCCAATTTATATTGTATGTTTAGATTATTTATTGTAATGAAGTAATTCCAATATTTTTAGTTATGTGTCACATTAAGCAATTGAATAAATTTTAGTTAATTTGGAAATATCCAATTGAATTTGTTTTCATTATTGTTTGAAATGGAGAACCTATTGTCTGAACTACCTATAAAAAGAGCCATCCAAAGTCAGCAACGGACAAATCTACCACAAGCAAAATTGTTAGTTTAGATTATTTATTGTAATGAACAACTTCCACTTTTTGTAGTTATTTGACACATTAACCAATTTAGTCAAACTAAAAATATCCAATTGAATATGTTTGGTTCTGTTCTAAATTTAGAAGTTGTGGTATGAACCTCCTACTCAAAGAATAATGCTTCCAAAAGACAAACCTAGTCTTGATCAGATGATACAATTTAGGGAAATATTGACTAAAGATAAAGCTACCTGAAGCAAAATTGTAAGTCCATACCCTTTACTTTAATAATGTTATTTATTATGTGCTTGTTGGTGTTGCAAATCATGCAATTCTATATAATCTACTTACTTTCACAACAAGCATTTGAATGTGTTTTTGTTTTGGCTATTTTCAAATTTGGCAGAACCTGCATAAAGAATTTGTTGCATTTGTTCGTTAAAAGAAATTCAAGGAACTACACCTCAGTAATGGTTATGGAAGGGTGTATAAATGTAAGCTGCTTTTAACTAGCAAAGACGAAATTCAATGAAGATAGGAAGGGTGGAAACACTTTTGTAGCTATGCAGGGTTCAAGGAAGGTGATGAGCTTGCTTTTGTCTTCGACTGGGGAGACAATGAAGATTATCTAGATGTAACTCAAGTTTAAGTAGAAAAGAAGGATATTCAATTAACTAGATGTTTTTTACCGCATGTGCTTAGATATGCACATTTATTATAATTGTATAATATAGGATTAGGATAATTATTATTTTGGTTTGTAAAAGTCATTGACAATGAACTTTTATTATATTGTATAATATATTATATATTATATGGCATATGCATGGTATCTAACGCTTATTTTGAATTCTGTTATTGGAATTATATGATGTTGAATTTTTTTAATTAAAAAATTAATTCAATAAAATTGCATGTGTTGTAATATAAAATAAAAGAATTAACAAAAACAAAAACAAAGTGGGTGTATCTATAGAGATTAGTGGTGCTAAAATAAACTGATAATTAACCAAGGAGATTTTCTTCCTTCACCTAGCATACTTTTTCATACACCCAGCAGTGAGAGGGAAAATCGAAAAGATCCTTACATATAGCCTATACATATCAGCAATCCGTGTGAGCTATACAGATTGGTTGTGACTTTCGCGTTATTAGCACGACGCTCTAACCAACTAAGCTAAAAGATCAATTATGTTAAAAAATAATTAATGTCACTATATATAACACTACAATTTCTAATGTATATTTAATACCCATATACGTTTAAATAATAAATTTTGTAACAATTAATTTTGATCTAATAATGTATTTTTTACATATATAAATTTTAATTAAAAATCATATAAGGGTATCTTTTATCCTTATAGCTCACACGAATTGTCTATCTGTATATATTATGCGTAAGGGTATTTTTGATTTTACTCTCTCACTGTTGGGTGTATGAAGAAGTATGTTGGGTGCAGAAAGAAAATCTCTTAACCAATATAACAAATTGTTATGGAAGCCCATTACTATGCCATTTAGGCCCAAAACGGAATTGAAGCGGAAAACACCTCAAAACTGTGAAAACCGCACACGAATTTCTCACACGCACACCAAACAACGTTTGAACTTCTCACACGCACACCAAAACACCACGCATGAAGACAAAACGAAGAAGACAAAGAATCGCCATGGCTGCTGCTCCAAATAATGACGAGTTTCTGACAGACGCAATGAGAGGAGGGTATCACATTCAATTTTTCATGTCAGGTATTTGTTCTTCCTCAAAACCTAATCCATTTGATGTACCCTTTTTTAAAACAAATAACTCAACCAACTATTGTTTCATTTTTTGACTTCACAAGTATACATAAATTTATTTGTAAGGGATACATTAGAAACATTATGTTGCCGAAATTAGGGTCCTGAAATTGATTTCAATAAATTGTTCTTTCCTGTTAAATACTATGTAAATCATAAATAGAGTATAATCATTACCATGTTTGATTGTTAAAATCTAATGAATCAACAACAGAATCAATTATATTGCATTTGTTAAACTCTAACAGAGTAAGAAACTGAAATGAAGTCAGTGAACTAAACTACAATTAAGGCATTTTACTCCTTTGCCTTATCAAAAATAGAAGTCATATGTTTAATTATGTCAATGTATTTCGTAAATGCAGATTATTCTCCTCAATCATCAAACTTGAACAATTATATGAAAAACAGTCTCAACAATCAGGTTGGCTTTGGTCTTCAATTGCTAAATTATATTACTCATGTATTAGAGGCAGTGTAAATTCTAAACTTATCATAATAAAATGTAAAATCAATTTTTCCTTAAATTATATCATATAATAATTGTAGTTCGTAATAGTATATATGCAGGGGCTATAATACTAGTAATTTTATATACACGAAAAGTATTTTTTTTAGTTTTATTTTTATAATCGGCTAGCATTTTTACACCTCTGGGATGTGCATTGATTTGCATGAAGACTGTTTCATTATGAGACTTTCGTCGGCAAAGATGTGCTTTCTTTTCTGGTCGGCAGAACAGAGTGGAGCTTGTACATATGTTGCCGTTTTACACTAAACGACAACTGATTGCAACGGAAAGGTCATCATATTTGGCAAGGACATGCTATTATGTGCTCTTTCTTTGTCGGCGGAATAGGGTGGACCATGTATATTTGCTGCTCCTGTTTACTTAATTAGGATAAGTGATTGCAATGAAAAAGGCAAAGGTTTTCATTCTTTCCGACATTTTTTCTATAGATGTAACCAATTTTTTCCTCTAAAGATAATTTTATTTAAATGGGATAAAATCATTATAAAGAGTGATAAAACTCTTTCACACCAAACCTATACTATGATTGTTTCTTTTTAAGAGAATAAATTTATAATTTCTAAAAAATAAAAAATCAACTAAAAGTAACTTTATAATTTGAAAATATTATATGCAATTTTAATTAAAGAGTAAATTTTAACTACAGTATAATTTTAAAATTTGAACATAATTTATATCTTATTTTATTATTATTTGATCCATGTTAAATACAAGACATATAACACAATGATGTTATCTGGAATGTAGAAAATATTATATAAAATTAAAGCTTACATATCTTTTAATATATATATATATATATGTTACGAATAAACAATATATTTTATTTAATGTTATCCTCTTCCACACGAAATAACCACCCCAAAGAAAGGAGGAACGGTTATAATCTTCAGTTACCAGAATCTCCGCATATCAAGGAGAGAAGTTTTGAGTTCAACCGCTTGGCCTGAGATCATGGGCCTCAACCACCTTTATCAGCGTCCAGGTATAAATACTGCCTTAGCCATGGTGAAAGGTACACAATTCTGACTCTCTTTTCCTTTTACACAAGTACACACCGCACCCCCCAACGTGTCGTGTTTACTGTGCTGTGATCTTCTTCCTTGAGTTGCTTCATATTCATAAGCTTCTTAAGGGAGAGAGAGTTTGATCCAACATAAAATCATCCAACATCACTTGTTGGACATTTCTATTCTCACTGAGCAGAACAATATATATATATATATATATATATATATATACTATCTTGTAATTGTTAGTTAAAAGATTTTATTGAATATATGAAGTCGATAACTTTTTATAAAATTTCCAAAAAAATATAAGATCACAAAACAACATAAGATTGAATTTTAAATTTGATTTGCATCCGTTACTTTTTTAAGGCAATGATCGATTAAATAGCTAATATCTAGTTGAAAGTTTAAAAAAATTAGTTAGAAGTTGGAAATTAAAAGTTTAAAAAATTAGTTAGAAGTTGGAAATTAAGTTTAAAAAATTAGTTAGAAGTTGAAAATTGATAGTTAAAAATTATTAAACTAACTTATTAAATCATATAAGTTTTAAATTTCTTATTAAAGTAAAAAAAACATATAAAATAACACAAATAAACATATTTATATGATCATATTTAAACAATTTTTAATTTTATTTTATGGATAAAAATATTTAGTAAATTATACTCATATATTTTGTATTATTTTTTTCAAATTGTATTTATTATCCCTCTTTTTTTACTCTAAAAAAATCTTTCATTTTTTAGTTCACATTACACCAAGACATTCTCCCTCCCCTTCTAAAACCGTTTAATGATTTAACAGAAAGAACACATGTTGGTCATATGACTTTTGAAAATAATATGAATACACCTAATAACCAAGAGGGGATGAATTAGTTAAAACAGAGTCTTTAAAATTTCTTTGATATTCACAGAAAGCAATAGCTTGTTGATATTCAAATGATTATCCAAAAAACTAGCAATCAATGATAGAAAGATGAGATTGAGAGAAAGTAATTAACACAAAGAGCTATACTGTTTCATCCCTCAACAAGAGAAGCTACATTCAATTTTTTCTAACCAAACGTTGGCTAGAGTTCCATTATTAACAAAATTTGTTCTTTACAAGCTTACAAAAGATCACCCTTTATCAATCATAGATAAATAACTGAAATCTAAAGCCCTATTAGACTTCTAATGATTAAGACATAGAGAACCATTATCTACTCTTCCCTGTAGAGAACCCTACTCTAGACAAGCCCAAAGAACCCTTTTGAAATAGCAACTTATAAGTTGAAATGTAAAAACAAATTACACACAAAAACTAATGGAGAGAAACAACCTGATCATCCACAATATATGAATGCATATGATTACCAATCTTGATCAAGGTTGAAAGCAAATAAGTTTCAGACCAAACTCTCCAAGAGCTTCTTAAAATCTTGTCCAAGAGAAAACCTTTCAATGAAACATGAATATTGGAATTTGTGGACAAAAGCTTTATTACTCAGAGTATCTCTTCTCACTTCAGAAGGTTTTTGAAAACTATGAAAATTTGTAATGTAATGATCTGTCTTAGTTTCAAAAGACCTACCAGCTATTTATAATAAACTGTTGTAACTGAATGTAATCGATTAAATCGTCAATGTAATCAATTAAAACCACCAATGTAGTCGACTAAGAACAAATTCAATCGATTAAAATGTTCTTCAGCTTTTTGGAAAAGATATATGAGCAAAGTAATCGATTAAATCACCATGTAATCAATTAACACAGAAAGTCTTATTTTCCAAAACGCGCCAAGTAATTGATTACGATTAGATGGTAATCGATTAACACAGGAATAACTTATTCTGTGTTTTGTACTATATAATCGATTGTTGTTACCTTGTAATCGATTAATTAGTTTTTCATGGCTTAAGTAATAGATTACCAAGCTCTGGTAATTGATTAAGTCAGTGTAAAAAGTAGTTTTTTTTTCAAAACTTAACCATGAGTACTTGGCTTCTTTATGCAATCATGGAAATCTTAACAATACATGTGATTTGATAAAACATGAGCGCATGCCAATGAATGATGTTTATGCAATGCAAAGGATCATAGGATGAAACTCTTAACCAACTAACAAATTACATATGTCTTCAATTGAATGACATGTAAAAGCTAAAACTTATCTAAGTTAAAGAGTCTCCTCATCTTGATCCTCTTCAAGCTCCCCTTGTGTCTAACGCTTTTAATGAAAATTTATGTCTAAAATACGCTCATCTTCTTCTTCTTCTTCAAAATCACATATTGGGTTTTTACAAACTCTCTTCTTCTTCAACAATCCTTCTTCACTTACCACCACCACCTCCCTCTCTTCCTCCTACCTCTCTCACGGCAACATCATCTCTTCCTCCTCATTGTCGTCCTTGTTGGATATAGAGGGAGCGGGAAAGAAGATCAAATCAAGGATGAAGCCTTTGCTAAAAGGATTTTAGTTTTTTTTACATGTCATTTAATTGAAGATATTTGTAATTTGTTAAGTTGTTCAAGAGACTTATCTTGTGATCCTTGCATTTGCATAAACATAATCATAAACATGCATACATGATTTAAGAAAAGCATAAAAGGTTACATGTTTGCATTAAAAAAGAAATTCTCATGGTTTAAGTTTTAGAAAATGCATTTGTGCACCGCTTTAATCGATTACCAGCTTGTGTAATCTATTACAAAGTCATGAAGAACACTTTAATCGATTACAAGTAAATAGTAATCGATTACACAACACAAAAACATAAAATATGCATGACTGCCTTAATCGATTACCACTAAATTGTAATCGATTACAAAGGCTTATTTTAAAACGTGTCTGACTGCCTTAATCGATTACCACTCAATCATAATCGATTACCCGATCTTATTTCTATTCTGAGACTGACTGGCTTAATCGATTACAACTTGCTTTAATCGATTACATTGTTCATCAATCTTTTCTAGATTATACTAAGAACACTTTAATCGATTATTTCATATATTAATCGATTACATTGGTTAAAATAATCGATTACATAACGTTTTAATCGATTACATGCAGTTAAATTTGTTTTATATAAAAAGTTGTTGGTCTGAACATTTGAGATGTACTTGAAAAATTAATTCAATGAATTACTCACTACTCCCAAAGCTTTCTAAGTCTGAGAAAAAGATTTTATGAGTCTCATATATCTTGTTTCAAAACTCAAGAAATCATGCTTCATTGATCACATGTTTTGAACAAAGATTCTTCAAGAGTTTTTCAAGAGAGCTGTTTTTCAACATCATCATTCATGCAATCAGTATTTGCTTGGTGAAATTCATTCATTCATCCTTTGAGGATCATAAGGTTGTATCTCTCTTGAACTCTTACTTTGAATTGACTTGTTTTTTTTAATTCTTGTAAGTACTAAGCTCAAAGAGTTTCTTTAGAGCTTTTTCTGGAGAAGTGATATCTAGAGTAAAGAACAAAGTAATGTTCTCTGGTTCCGTGTGATTGGAATCTAATAGGTTTTAGATTTCAGTTTCTTTATCTAGGTTTGATAAAGATAATCACTTGTAAACCTTGTAAAGAACAGATTTTTATTTAGTGAAACTCTAATCAAGTTTGATTAGAAGACACTTAATATAGCTTCTCTTTTGAGCGGTGAACCAATATAGATTTGGTGTTCTCTTTATTCTAATTCTTGCTTTAACGTCCTATATTTTAGTTACTTAATTATTTATTTTATGTTATATATTTTTTTTTCTTTTGTCTTTTAAAATAAATAAATAAATAAATAAATAAAAATGGAATTTCGAAAGAAAAAGGAATTAATAACAAGAGGAACTAGATATAAGCATACACCATATTATAGGCCTTGTCTATTTTACATTGCCATATATATCCCAACTATAATTTACATATTATAGTACTTCAACCATTGTTATTTATACACAAGGATCACAGCCTATTATTTAAACATAGTCCTCGTATTGGGAATGGGCATAATTTTAGACTACTGAACTTAAAATTTTTAAGTAGCTGCATATTTATGCTTTTGCAGTTTCAGTTTAAAATTTTTCTTTATTCTTTCTTCAATCCTATATCTAGAATAATATTTTTAAAATTTAATTATATTCTAAAATATCTTTTTAAGATTATCATAATTTAAATATTTCCTTATGAGAATGTTACACTTGCTATCTTAAACTTGCTTATCTTGTGGTTAATCTCTTTTAAGATCAACTGAAATAGTTTTCTGCAATTGCTTAAAGTTTAGGGTGATTCTTGATTAATTGAAAGTTTCTGTTTTAATAAGGAAAAACTTGTGATACGATCTTTACTCCGCTAAATTTTTTTAAATCCTTGTTTTAACTAATTCACCCCCCTCTTGGTTAATTGTGTGTGTTCATTATTGTTTTCAGTCCTCGCCCAACAACACGACATCCGAGCACACTCACTCCTGTCGGAGCAACCACCACCACCGTCATATCCACTTCCACCACCTCCTTGTCCCCGTTGTAACTTCGATCACCATCACTGTTACGTTTGGTTCCCTAGATATTGACTTTAGTTAACTGCGTTAATAGAAGGGTAAAAATAATGTATAAAAATTAGGGGTATCGAGTGCAATTTGAAAAAACACAAGGGGTGCGAGTGCAATTTACTCTAACAGATAGTTTTGTCTATTCAAATATTTCAATTGATGTTAATTAATGATGTTAATATAAAGAGGTAAAAGTAATGTATAAAAAAAGGATGGATATCAGGTGCAATTTAAGAAAAATAAAGGAAATGCGAATATAATTTACTCAAATATATTTTGATGTATTATAATTTGTTTTTTTAATTAATTTTAAACTCTTGTATATTTTATTTGAGAAAAAGAGTTAAACACTGTTTTACACTGTCATCCAATCATATATTGTAAGTTTGTTAACTTTTAAAATAATTATCTTAAGATAATTCAATGATGATATGTGATTAGATACCAGCATAAAATTATTTTACATTGT
>PYAF01001821.1:129500-167807 GCA_007407185.1 Glycine tomentella
ATAAATTTAGGAAAATTTTATCATCCATTTTATTTTACAATTTAGAAAATATTACTATAAGTATGATTCAGAACATATTTATTGAATTAGTTTTTTTTCAACTTTCTTTTTATCAGTTGTTTTGCATATGTGTCAAATGATTGAAGGATTTAAGATATATTAATTGTAACAAATAACAATTATTTGAGTAGTTTATTTCTAGTCTTTGTTATTCATTTATGAAATAGAAAGGAAAGAAAGGCGAAATAAACATAATGTTATTATGTTTTAATAATATTATGTGTTCTTATTTTTATAAGCATTTTTATATACGTGATTTGCTGTCAAAGTATATGCAAAACAAAATAAAAATAAAGATTCTCAAACAAACACTTTGTTTATTCCGTCTACGGGTCAAAAAATTAGTACAAGTAAAAACAGAAGAGAAGTACGTAGCTAAAAATTATTTTTTGGTCAAGCTAATATGAGTTAATTTTTACAAATTAACTTAAGTATCAGTTAATTTTAAATTTGTTCCGTTCCTTGAAAACAGAGATCCAGCGATATGCCAGAAATCAATGTAGGATCAAACTCTCTCTCTCTCTGAAGGTGCTTATCAAGATTCAAACAACTCCAGGAAGAAGATCACAGCACAAACGAACCACAATTGGGATGTGGGGTGTGTGCACTGTGAGAATGGAAAAGAGAGAGTAACAGAGTGTATGTACCTTTCACCTTTGGTGTGTGTGACTATTTATGCTTACTAACCTGTGGTGAAATGAGGAAACTATTCCTATTCTTGATCACGATCTCGAGCAGATATTCGGGATAATAATCTTCTGTATCTTCTTTGATTCTGAAAACATTTAAAACTTCAATCTTCTTTAATCTTTCCGTAAATAACTTCCTTAGCTATCTTGGGCCTTTTATACTCGGCCCAAGATAGCTAACTTCCTCTCCTTCCTTGAGCATCTTTATTCTTCGCCAGGAAGGCTGTCCAATCTCAACCGGGATCATTGCTTCGCATCCGTATGTCATTCTAAACGGTGTTTCTTGGGTAGATGTTTGGACAGTGGTCCTGTACGCCCATAGAACATAGTATAGCTGCTCTACCCAACTTCCTCCGGCATCATGCATCCTTTTCCTGAGCCCTTCCAAAATAACTTTGTTGGCAGCTTCGGCCTGACCATTAGACTGGGGGTGTTCGACAGAGGCGAAGTGATGCTTGACATGAAAGTCGGCCATCATCTCCCTGAACATTTTATCAATGAACTGAGTCCCGTTATCTGTGACGATTTCGGCCGGGATTCCAAACCAAGATATAATGTTACTCTCGAAGAATTTTCGAACCCGGGCCGAGGTAATGGTGGCTAATGGTTCGGCTTCTATCCACTTAGTGAAATAGTCAACTGCTACAATGAGCCATTTCAGTTGACCCTCGGCGACTTTGAAAGGTCCTAGCAGATCCATTCCCCATTTGTAGAAAGGCCAGGGGGAAGTGATAGTTGTCAGTTCGGACGGGGGAGACCATATTATCTTAGCGTGCTTCTGACAACTCTCGCACTTCTTCACGTGATCCTGGGCATCTGCCTTCATAGTCGGCCAGAAGTATCCAGCCCGAATAGCCTTTATTGCCAATGCCTTAGCTCCCATGTGTTGACCGTTGATGCCCTCATGTATCTCGGCCAATATATATTCTGCTCGGTTAGGTCCAACGCAGAGCAACAGGGGGGTGTGTGGTCCCTTTCGATACAACTCGCCCTCCAAGGTAGTGTATAGCACAGCATCTCGGATCAACCTTCTGGCCTCGGTATCATCATCTAGAATTATTCCCTACTCCAGGTATCTGATAATCGGCTGCCTCCAGTCGGACTCGGACGATATCATCATGACGCAAGTGGGATAGGCCAACTCCTGCTGGACTACCGTTCTATGGTTGCCTGCGCCCTTGGTACTTGCCAATTTGGACAATATATCTGCTCTCACATTTTCTTCTCAGGGGATATGAGAGATAGTAACTTCATCAAACTCGGCAATAATCTCCCTGACTCTAGCCAAGTACTTAATCAACAATGGTCCCTTGGCTTGATATCTACCTTCAATCTGAGCCGCTACGAGCTGTGAATCTGTGAAAACTTTCACCTTCTGGGCTCCTTGTTCTCTGGCCGAGATCAATCCGGCTATCAAGGCCTCATACTCGGCCTGATTATTTGATGTCGGGAAATTCAGCCGCAGAGACTGCTCTACCGATGTCCCCTGAGGGTTCTCTACTATGATTCCTACTCCACTTCCCTTTGTATTGGACGATCCGTCCACAAAGAGGGTCCACACTTCCTCATTGGCCGAGGTCGACGGGGTGAGTTCGACCAAGAAGTCGGCCAAAGCTTGGGCTTTGATAGCATGTCGGGCCTCATATTTCAAGTCGAACTCGGACAACTATATTGCCCAGTGCATCATTCTTCCTGCTAAGTCCGGTTTGTGAAGAACCTGCCGGATCGGCTGGTCGGTACGTACTATAATAGTGTGACCCTGGAAATATGGACGTAGCCTCTTAGTTGCCACTAAAAGTGCAAAGGCTATCTTCTCCAACTTCTGATATCTCAACTCCGAGCACTTCAAAGCTCGGCTTATGAAGTATACAGGTAGCTGAGTCTTGCCGGTTTCCCTTACTAATACGGCACGCACCACCTCCTCGCCCACAGACAAGTATAAGACAAGTGTTTCGCCCGGCTCTGGTTTAGATAACACCGGCGGTGAGGAAAGACACATTTTGATCTCCTGAAAAGCGGCCTCACATTCCGGACTCCATCCAACTCGGGCTTCCTTCTTTAATAAACGGAAAAAGGGAAGGGCTTTCTCTGCTGATTTGGGAAGAAATCTCGTCAGTGCTGCCAACCTACCAGTCAGCTGCTGTACCTCTTTCTTTGTGGCCGGAAACTTCATGCTCAGGACTGCTTCACACTTGTCTGGGTTAACTTCAATACCTCTGTGTGTCAACATGAAGCCCAAGAATTTCCCCGCCGTCACTCCAAAAGCACATTTGAGCGGGTTTAGCCGGATGTTATTCTCCTTTAATCTGCGAAAAGTCTCCTGCAGATCTCGGATATGATCGCCTTCTGATGTTGTCTTTACAATCATGTCATCAATATACACCTCTATATTCCGGCCTAGCTGCTGGGCGAAAACCTTGTTCATCATGCGCTGGTAAGTGGCTCCGGCATTTTTCAAGCCAAAGGGCATCACATTATAGCAATAATTGGCCTCTCCTCCCCTGAAGGCCGTCTTCTCCCGATCTCCTGGATACATGGGAATCTGATTGTATCCGGAGTATGCATCCATGAAAGATAGCAGCTTGTGTCCGGCAGAGTTGTCCACAAGCTGGTCTATGCTCGACAGTGAATAAGAATTTTAGGACATACTTTGTTGACATCTATGTAGTCAACACACACTCGCCATTTGCCGCTGGGCTTCTTAACCATCACCACATTGGATAGCTAGGTAGTATACTGGATTTCTTGTATGAAACCAGCATCCAATAGTTCTCGGATATGCTTCTCCAGTGCTTGCTTCCGATCAAGGCCGAGATTCCTTCTCTTTTGGGCTACTGGTTTTGCATCTGGGTATATGGATAATTTGTGGCAGCAGAATGCAGGATCTATCCCAGGAATTTCTGAAGCTCTCCATGCAAAAACGTCTCGGTTATCTTTCAGGCATTCTATCAGCTCGGCCCGTGCGACAAGATCAGTGATCATTCCAATTTTAGTGACTTGGGTGGCCTCTGGGCCGATCTGGATGTCCATCAGCTCGTCTGCTGGCTCAGGTCTCCATTCCTCCTCTTTTTTCCGTACATCAAGCTCCACCAAGTTTACAGGTTTTACCCGTTTTCCGCCCTTTCTCCCTGATTTATCTTGGCCTTGTTGACAACTCGGCACTGAAGAGGGGCCGACTCCACTCTCCTTCACAGCATTGAAATAACACTGGCGAGACTCCCTTTGATCTCCGCAAATAGTAATGACTTTGCCGTTACTCCCGATCAATTTCATTTTCTGGTGCTTGGTAGACATCAAAATATCCCACTTATGAAGGGTGGGTCGGCCGAGAATGACATTAAATGGAGAAGGAAACTCTCCCACCACGAATTTCACCCTCTCGGACTTGAAGCCTTCTTTTGTTCCCAACGTGAGTCGCAACTCAATGAAGCATCTGAGTGCAGTATTCTCGCCATTGATGCCCGATAACAGTGTTTGACACGGTTTCAGATCTTGCTCGTCCAAATTCATCTTTTTGAAGGCCGACCAGGATATAATGTCGGCACAGCTGCCATTATCCATAAATATCTTTTTAACTTGGCAATTAGCTATGGTCCCAGTAATGACCAAGCCATCCTCATGTCCTGGTATCACATCGGCCAGGTCTTCTCTGGTAAAATAAAGCAAGGGCAGCTCACCCTTATTACTGGTAGTTTTAAATTTGGGCTGTTCCCTTATTGTCAACACTTCTCTGAGGTACTTCCAGCGCTGGTTGGCATTGTCACCTCCTCCTCCCATAGCACCGGTAATGACGTTGCACTCAAACTCCAGCTCTGGGAATTCTTCTTCATCTGTCTTCTTTCTCTTCTCATCTTGGCCTTTCACCTCATCATTGGGATTGCCTTTACCCTTTCCCTGCTGCCCCTGGGTTTTTATCACATATCGCCTCAGCTTTCCTTCTCGGATGAATTTCTCTATTGCATCCCTCAAATCCCAGCATTGATCGGTAGTGTGTCCCGGGCCATTGTGAAATTCACAAAAGCGGGAATGGTCAAGGCCGATCTTCTTGAACACCGGTCGAGGTCGGTCCACCTTCTTCATTTCGGTCAGCGCTACTTCCCTCCACACCTGTGCTCGGGTGGTGTTCAGCGGGGTGTATCGGTCATATTTGGTTTCGTGTCTTGCCGGTCTATGGCCGACTTCCAAACTCCTTTTGGGGGGCATGTTCCCCATATGTGGGCGATGTTTTGGTGGTGAACCCTTCCTCTTGGGAGCAGTGTTGGCAATCTCCATCTGCTCCAGCTCCAGGTATTTCTTAGATCGAACTCTGAAATCCAGCAAAGTTCTAACAGGGTCCTTGTATATAGATTTCGCCAGTCGAGATGATCCATTGAGGCCGGCCGATAATAAATGGACATGCACCTTTTCCTCCAGGCCTTGCACTTGCAAGGCAGCTTCTTTAAATCGGTCCAAATAGCTCTGCAACGTCTCCCCCGGCTGCTGTCGGATTTTGCCCAGGACAAACTCGGACTTGGGCTGTTTCTTGCTTGTTGCAAAATTGAGCAAAAATCTCTGGCCAAAGTCCTCAAAATTACGAATCGATCGTGGAGGCAGCGAGTGGAACCATGTCTGAGCCGGCCCGGTCAGAGTGGTAACAAACATCCGAGATATAATCGGCTCTTCAATCCCTCTGACACACATCTGCATGTCGAACTCGTCTATGTGCACCTGCGGGTCCTGGGTCCCATCGTACTTGTTCAAGAAAGATCCGTCAAAATCTTCTAAAAACTGAGCATTAACGATGTTGTCGACGAACGGACTGTTATTATATTGTCCCCGCCTGTACTTCCTCCTGTAGACCCCGGCACCACCACCCGGCTGATAAGACGAGCCTTGTGGTGCATTCTGTGGGCTTCTGAACTCAGCCGATCTTGGGATCTCGGCTCTAGGCGGCTCGTGGTGTAGTTCTGGCTCTTGTGGTAACTCCATGCGGCCTAGTCGCTGCTCCATCGTTCTTATTCGGTTATGTTCGCCCATTGTCCATCTTGCAAAACGTTCATCTAATTGTGCCAACATATGATTCATATCCTCTTGCCACTGAAGGGCGTATTGCCTCTCGAGTCGTTCAATCCGCGACAGAATGGACTGCAACGCATTGCTGGTGAAGCGCTACAAAGATTCTTGGTCTACCTCGGCCGGCGTGGGCAGCAGGTTCTCAACAGGTGCAGGGGGCGGGTTATTCTGTGCTCGTGATGAAGCTATGTCCGTTAAAGCGTCCTCCACCCGGACCGATCGTGATCGGCCGGCCTCGGGTGGGCCTTCAAGCTGATGTCTTCTAGTGTTTACCATGGTGGGAATCGAAGTTTAACGTTCCCCACAGACGGCGCCAATGTTCCGTTCCTTGAAAATGGAGATCCAGCGATATGCCAGAAATCAATGTAGGATCAAACTCTCTCTCTCTGAAGGTGCTTATCAAGATTCAAACAACTCCAGGAAGAAGATCACAGCACAAACGAACCACAATTGGGATGTGGGGTGTGTGCACTGTGAGAATGGAAAAGAGAGAGTAACAGAGTGTATGTACCTTCACCTTTGGTGTGTGTGGCTATTTATGCTTACTGACCTGTGGTGAAATGAGGAAACTATTCCTATTCTTGATCACGATCTCGAGCAGATATTCGGGATAATAATCTTCTGTATCTTCTTTGATTTTGAAAACATTTAGAACTTTAATCTTCTTTAATCATTCCGTAAATAACTTCCTTAGCTGTCTTGGGCCTTTTAGACTCGGCCCAATATAAAAGATCTGTAACAAAATTATTTTTTGTTTTATTCTTCTAAAAATATTTAAGAAAATGTTTATCTTATATGCTAAAAGTTATGAAAAATTTAAGCTTAGCAACATTGGATTTTCGAAGAGTTGGGTTTAATAAAAGCCATGCCCATTGAACACCACAAAGCAACACATCTCTATTTAACGAAAAAGACAAGAATCAATACGAGGCTAAGGTGGGAGACTTAAACATGTTTTTCACCCACCGTGGAAAACCCTTGGTGGACCATCAGATCCTTTTGTTTTTAAATTAACGGCTCAGTTTCTTCTTCATTTTTTCTTTTGTTATTTCCCCCCTCTTTTGGGCTTTTTCTGAATCACCCGTTTCAACTGAAAAATCTATTTTAGTTTTCCTCATGTACCAAGAAAATTTTTTTTTTTTCAGTATTAAGAAAAATATTTAATAAAAAATTATTTTATTAAATCTTTAATATCAACTTTTAAAAAAAATTAAGAATTTTTTTATCTAATATTTTATAATCAATTTTATCATTTTAAAACATGCACTGCTTTGGCTCTTTTAATTTTGTTAATATATAGTCCCGCTCAAACGTGTTAGAAAAGGTTAGCCCTTGTTTTTTGTTTTTTCTGTTTTTGATTTCCAATTCTCATCGTGCAATAGGTTTCTTAATTTGCTCACTGTTTGTTCTGTGTTTTTAGTTAGTTTCATCACATTCTTTTTGAACAAATAATCACATTCTAAATTAATTTATCGTTTTTTATGTGTATATGCCAAGCTTTCAGCCATGGAAAGTATAAGGAATTGGAAACCACCTAAGTGGCCAAGGTCTCAGATACAAAGAAAGTTTGATGAAGAATTAACTCACGATGAAAAAACAGCACTTGAAGCTATTGAGAGCATGAAACAAGAAAAAATATCGACAATAAAATCTTTATACCGACAAGAAATACAAACAATCAACGGTGGACTTACATTGTAATCAGGGTGTACCTGCAAATGCGTCTTCTTATTTTGAAAAAATCACATCTAAATATTTTCATTTTTTATATTTTGTATTTTCTAAGTTTGTATAATTTCTCATTTAATTTATTTCTATATATAATAATTATTATTAATTTTTATTTTATTTCTTCAATAGACTACTCTCACTCCACTAAAGTCCTGGACCAGCCGCGACAAACAATCTGAAGAATTTGTTGAAGGGTCACATCATCCTCATCAAATTACAAAATGAATAATATTGCTTGTACACTATATCGGAAAGACACTAAAAAGAATTGCAAACAACATAAGCAATTGCCTCAAGTGGAAACCAAATTTATTGAAGAATTCACAAGGCTTCTTGTTATGAAACAAGAAAAATATCAGCATGAAAATCTTAAACAAGCAATGACAAACCTACATTGTAACAAGGATGTACAAATGCAAGCCCTCACTGTAAGAAAATTACATATAAATATCTTTATTCTTTATATTTTACAACCATAATTTTGTAGATTTGAATTTACTATCCTCAATTTCTCACTCATTTTAATAATATTTATTTAAATAGACTACTCCCACTAACTTGTGGTCCTGGATTTTCCATTGCGAACAATCCCTAGAATTTGTTGAAGGATGATCATCATCATCGTTACCAGCACTGGAGGAAGATGATGAAGTCGCAGAAACCCTCATTTCTTTGGTCACAACACACCAAGAGGAGAAACGTAAATCATTGATATATGATCCTTCATATTAATTGCCAACAATCGAGAACCTCAAAGGCTACATTTTGGAGTGTGGCAAGCCTATTTAAGAAGCCATGACAAATAGTGATCTGCAAGCAAATCTTAATATATAGACTCAATCTCACCAAAAAACATGTAGAAGAAAACTTCTTGCCCCTATTGAGGAATGGTGAAAATCCTGAAAAAGGAATACCAGTATTTGCCTGTGATTTGCATGGCAATTATTATAGCATGAAGTTCAAGAAGTGAACCAAGTTCTACGTCCTCCACGGTGAGTGGAAAAAATTCTTCCAAATCCATGAATTGCAAGAACATGATTCTATCATCACCGTGTGGATATTCCGGCATCAATAAGCAATGGATTATGCTTCGCTATTGGATATAGAAGATCGGAAGCGGGGAAGGAATTGCATATATTAAAAGAGGAGCGGTCACCTCCCAAATCCACTAAGCAGATGCACTTCTAGATTTCGATTCTGCCCCCTCTATTGCTACTTTCTACATTTTTTTTTGTCTACAAAAAGTCCTAAGTAGCATCAATAGATTTTATTTTATATTTTTAATGTTTAGTCAAACTTAAAACATATAAAATATATATAATGCTTTATCCATTGTATTCTGTGTTTTTTTTTTCTTTACTTCATTTGGGTCGTGAATATCATCTTTTTTTTTTTTCTATCTCCAAAGACATTAAGAGATTAAAATAAAGCAAGTTAAGCAACATATTTTATATTTTTAATTTTAATATTTTTTTCTGTTAAATTTAAAATTCGATAGATAAATTAATTTTAACTATAATAACTAATTCTTATAACGTAGTTGAAGTTTGACCATTCAAATAATTTGTTCTCTTTAAGAAGAAGAAGAAGTCAATAATTTTACTCTCTCTCAATCTACTCCCATGTCACAAACTTTAAATTTTTTTATCACAAACATGGAAATGTGATGAATAATCTATAAAGAAGAAAGAAATAAATGATTTACAGTTATATTTACTTTCATAAAATATATAATATATATTTTTTTAAATTAAATTTTAGACAATTATTAATAATTAAAATTAATTATTTTTAATTGTTGCTGTCATGCCTTAAATTCTTGCCCCCTAATTAAATTTTCTGTTACTGTCCTCAATATAGAGTGACAAGATTTTCAATCAATATAAAATTGTATCATTGTTAATTATCTTCACGTACATTGTTCAGCCAGTTAAGATAGACTCTTTTAGTTAATCTTATTTTTCTTATTTGAATAGTTGTTCCATGTTTCCTATTTTCAGATTAAATGATATTATGGGTTTTGACTTTCTATTAGAGAATTATTACCAGAGTTCTATTCAAGTAAATAAAATGTGTTTTCAGTTGTATAGAGATATTGCTTAAATGACATCAATTCATGCCTAATCAGTGTGATTTTCGTAAAGTTAAATTAAGTTATAACATCCGTTTTACTCGTAGAAATTAATTTAAACATCGATTTACATTTTTTTCATGTACATGGTTAGTGAACTGATAGTATAGTGTATTAGTTAGTTTCTTTTTGTCAATTTTGTGCTCATGCTATATTGAATTCATAGTATAGTTTATTGAATTCTAAAGTTCAAAAGTACCCTGAATTGAGCCTATAAAATCCTAAGAATCTTGACCAAACAAATTACATCAAATCAGTCACTTACATTCCAAGCAAAATTGAGCTGAATGTATACAACAAACCTTTGAATAATATAACAGAACACAAATAATTCAGATGCTTCAAAGAAACCTTAACAGTGAGATTGAATAATTACAAGAAATTGATAATTTTTCCAGATTTTGGTTTAGCTAATGCCTACTAGAAAGCTCACAATCACACCACCTAACCAAACCCTATCATGAAAGATGTCTTTATGGGATCTTCTCATGTGATATATGAACCTGTGTCCCTTGGTTGATTACTTAGTCCAATCCTTGGAATCTCGGCATCTACTGGTAATTTTTGTGGGTGGGAGTAGCAAGAATTTTCTTCCATATTCATGGCTTTTGAGTTGTTTCCATGTAGACCATTATTACTTCCAATAACTTGCTGAATGGAGTTTGTTGATGATGTAATTGGAGAATGAGGTATGTTGAACTCCATGCTCTTGAACATGAGATTTGCAATTATTCTGTCAATATTGTTGGTTTCTGATTCCATTGGTTTCTTGTCCTGAGACCTAAATACAAGTTAACATATTGATAATTGAATCAACCTTGGACTAGTACAAAATCATGTTCTAAATACATTTGTTAAATGGAATTGTGCCTAACACTACTAGTTTTGACATTGTAATGCAAGCTTCACAAATTGTCAGCTAAAAAACAAAATGAAACATGTAAGCCAAAAACATAAGTAGCAGACTATATATTACTGCTTTGACAAGAAATAATCTGAATGAAATAACAATATGATGTCCACCTCTATCATGATTCATGCTGAAAACCTTGAAGCAGTGAAATAACAATTTTGTTCATGGAGTAAACATAGGCCAAATCAAGCCAAATTATTCAGCCATCCAGAGAAACAAAGGTCCATATGATATTATATTTCATCAAGTTCTAGAGATGTGCATTAGTCAAATAAACATTGTAAAGTATCCTTAGCATATTTAGATGTACCTTTAATGTTTTGTCACTAACAATTTTTCATGCATTAGATAAAAATGTGTATGCAGACTGCACTCACACAGTGCAGACAGGCTTCTAATGACTGATCATAATCATGTACCTCATTTTTTCATTGTGATCTGTATGTGCTATTGCCTTCTGTATTTTAAGATCTTCATTCTGGTCCCGCATTACAGGTTGTTCTTCAGTGTTTCTAGCAAGACGGTACAGAGCATCTCGGAAGCAAATACGGGTCCTCTCGGTGAACTTGTATTGTGAAACAAAAAGAATTAGGAAAAAAATTATTGCAGTTAATCAGATGCCGGGGATTTGAGTTCTTAGTCACTTCACCTGTCCAATTACCATCTCAAGATCCTTCAGTATGAATTCCTCAAGTGATGATGACTGCTCACACATGCCATCATCTCTGCTGCACTGCTCAAATATGTCCAAGACCTTGGCCAGTGGTGCCTTAAAGAAAAATAAATAGATTAGATTACACTATGACCTTAATGCTTATTCAATGGGGTGAAGATTAAATAAAAGAAGAAATTAGTGGGAAAAAAAGGTTTCTGCAAGCATGAAAAGATGTAGTATTACACACAAGTTCAAATGGATTCTTTAGAGTTCACACAAACAGGTCGGGTTGATTACTAGATAATGAAGCAATTGCTTAAAATTTAGAAAAGTTGGAGCAAAAATATAATATTACAATGATAAGGCATAAGAAAAAAAACCTAACCAACTACCCAACAAGTTCCTTGCAAATAATAGCATGCAAATAACCTAGATATGATAATTGCTTAAGATCCTACTTGCCCTGCACATATAAATAGCATGCAAATAACCTAGATCGTCTGGTGACTATGTTGGCTTACATGTGACAATTAATGATATTGGAGCCTAGACTATAATATTTTGAGTTCAAAATATGTGTGCAAACAATCTGCTAATGATTGATCATGATAAGTATAAAAAATTATCTTCCAAGCCAAATGATATTTTGTCTTAGATTGTTAGACAGAAGGAAATTGTCACCTCTATATCCAGGCAATTCTTTGATTCTGAGTTGCTAGAAACAGACATTGAAGCTGGTATATCTTTCTGCAATATACCTGATGATAACAAGGCATGTATTTTGAGTTACTTTGTTCTCCCAAATCATAAATAATGCTTAAAATATATGCTTACAATAAATTAATGTCTAAAATAGAATGATCACCAGGTGTACTGCTGCATTGGTTTTCAAGAGAAATGTTAATGGATTTGTCTAGGTTTTCAACGTCAACACATGGAAGACCTTCAGGCACAGAATCCCTGAAATATGTTAAACAAGTGATGCTGTAACATCAAATGATATTCTATTTGATTGTAATATATATTAACTAAATGATTATGGTAAACCAGTGAAAATTGAATGGCTCTGCTGTGTTATGTTTGTAACACAAGATGAAAAATAAACCTCCATGATAGAACTGTTAAAGGAAATTGTAGCCCTAGCCATGCTATTACAGGTTCAAGATAAAGGGTATGGAAAACCACAATTATGATTTCTCTTAGTCTGTGTAGGTCCAATGATAAAGATAAATGTGAAGAAGTTCACAATTTAAAAACACCACAGAGCAATTCAATTTGCACTGGACTTCCTACAATTGAGTGTATACTTATGCCAATTTAATTTACTTAAGAATGTACATGATTATCCTAAAAAAATCAAGTATCTCAATCCCAGAGATTAAGCTTGTACAAGAAAGTGTCATTCATCGGTTCGAATCTCAGTAGATCTTGAAGCTGGTAATTAGGCTGATCACATGAAAATGCTGTCTGTTGAAAAGATTGCTCAGGCAATCCCCCACATACACTTGAACTGCTAGAATGATCTTTATCATGCAGAGATGGTTCAAGCTCAATTTGATTATTGAATCTTTCTTCAAAGAAATCCATGATAAAAAGATTTTTAGGTGAATTAAAACCTTCAGTTGCACTTATTCCCCAGTTTGACCAATAGTCTGGTGAAGGATGCCTGTCCAGTAAATCCTGATCTCTGGGAACCAGATAATCATTGATGCCGTTCCCATAGTACCAATCCATGATCTAGTATCTGCACATCACATAGTATCAAAGAAAATGAAGATTAGCATGTAGAAAATGGCATCTGTGATTGGAATATACATGCAGAATTTGTTGTTGCACATACACAAACACTATTTAATTAGCATTAAAAGGAGTATTCCAATATCCTATCTTCCTTCTATATGATACGTATATCAAAATGTCACAGGGGAAAGAAAGCAACATCATCCAATGTCTACATCTACATCCCCTTGTTATGCAAACTTAACTGAGCTTGGTTTCTCAGAGAAACACAGGATAACAAACGTTTCCACTAAAACTGATAGACTCAAGAAATCTCTAATAAAAGTTGAAATAAAACATATATCAGGCAAAAATTTCAACATGATGGTCTTCTAGTTATAGACAAATGCCTTCTTTCTATGGCACTGGCAAGTGAGGATGCCTGTAAAATGCTTTGGTCAAATATAGGGTAAACAAGAAAAGTGTGCAGAACAGTATTTTCATCCCCTTTCCGAATTTCTTCTTGAAGCACCAGAAATCACCTCATTTAAGCTCTATATTGATCAAAGATTCAAAATCAAGGACAAAAGAAAGGAGAAAGGAAAAAAAGACATTATATCAAACAAGAAAAGAACAGGATAACCTCAACAAAATCAGAGAAACTGACTCAAAACTAGTTATGACTTCCATCCAAAGTAAACCACAGATTCTTAAAACCTACAGAAAATACACATAAATAGCCATCATAATCCAAAATACTAACACTTAAAAAAGTGAAGGAAGCATACCCTATTGATGCTTATCCGCAAAAAGAGAGAAAACCCAGTTTCCAATTGATGAAAACAAATAGAAAATATGGTTACACACCACAAAAGAACACAACTTGAGGTTGGGTTGATAGTAATCAATTATCAGAGGCGGCTATTGGGAAAGTTTTTATGTGTGTCTAATTGGAAATGGTGAAAACTATATTTTTATATTATAAAAGAGAGTGAAGAGAAGAGGTTGCAATATGAAATACTATGATGACTAAAGAAGAAGCAAGAGACAGTTGTAAATAAAAAGAGAAAGCAAAAAACATAAGACACGTTATGGGGGTTTGTGGCTGAGAACGTTCTGGTTCCCCAAACGTTTGTGGCTGGAATTGCTCCATCTAAAGCAGTATTTTCATTGGTACATGTGTCAGTACGAGGTTTCATTTTAAGATTTTCGTGCTTCTTGGGGATCTCTCACCATTTGGCATCTGATGCCATCAAGATCGAAGGCCATATGCTTTGCCTAGGAATTCGCTTCCCCTTAGGCCCCTCGATTTCACTAGTTTGCATTAATTATCATATTTTAAGTCGAAATCATACTGAGTTAACTTCAATTTTTATTTTTGATACTCATGAATATCAATATGAGAAAAGTATTGTTGTTATTTATTTAAGGTTTAAATATATTTTGTTTTTTTAATTTAGTATTTTTTATCCTTATAAAATATGTTTATTTTATTTTTTTAAAATATTTTAAATAACATTTTGAATAATAAAAAATTTATTTAACATAAAGACAAAAAATAAAATAAATACATTTGCAAGAATTAGAACGATTTTTTTAATAAAAAAATTTAAGGGAAGAGATATTATAAGCAGTCTTCTATTGTATATGCAAAGAAATTATTTATGGATTCGAATTCATAATTAACAAATAATCAAGACACAATTTTACAGTTGTATCAAACAAAAATAATAGCAAAATACTAAATTACATAAATAAAAATATATTTTAACTTTATTTAATGTTTTATTTTCATATACTATTGTTATACTCAGTCATTCAGATAATTGTTGTGTCATGTGTGTATTTTCCTTCTTGTTAGTCATTTGTCATCATTAATTTGGGAAAGTCTCTTTTGATTTATAATCTATTATATTAAATATAATATATATCTAGAATAATATATATATATATATATATGTATATTATAACAATATAATATAAATGACAATATGTTATTTTTGGTGTTTCTGTTTTTTTTTCTAACTTCCTCAAATATAAATGCATGAGTTTTCTTGGATACAAAATTAAAAGTTTTTTTAGAGTTTTTTTATTGAATTTTTTTTTATATTTTTAGTAGAAAAACTCTATATAACTGACTTTACCTTCCTATCCTCTGTTGAGATTTTAATTACTTTCTAAATCACCCACTAAATCTGTTCATTATTTTCTCTTGCAAACACCAGTCATCTTTTTTTTAGCAAGGTCAGTTCATTTGAAATGTTATCAACCTTTTAATATCGTGTTTGATTTTTACATAAAAAAATCATTTTTAGATATAAAAAAACCATCATCACATGTCAAATTAACACCCATATAAATAAATCGAACGTAATATTTTGTGATTTTTTTATCAGTTTTCACAGAAAAAAAACACTTAACTTTTAAAAATATAAAATATGTTGAAAAAATAAATTTAGCATTTTTTTTAAAAGAAATAAAATATGTGGTGAGACTGAACAAACATGGAGTGCCAGTGTGTTACTAAGTTAAATAAACATTTTTCTGCATATAAAAGTTAAATGCAAGTGTTTTTAAATTCTAATTTATTATTACGAAATTCTTTTAAATAAATCAATATTTTTAATTTATATTTTTTTTTATATTTTTATGTGATAGTCAAACAGTGGTAGCCCAGATAGCAGTTTAGGTGGACGACCACCAAGGATCCATTTTTAGAGGGACATCAATGTTTTTCATTTTTTATAATTATATAAATATTAAAATAATTTTTATATAATTTTAATTGTATAACATATTATAAAAATAAAATAATTCTTAATAGATTTCTTTTAGGAAAAAAATTACTAATAGTTAGTCAATTAATGGTGATATTTCTACTTAATTATCAACACAAATTATTCATAATTTTAAGGAAAAAAATCGACAAGTACAATGTTGAACGCAAAGAGAATAGTATGACATATTATTTTTTTTACATTACTATTAACATTAACATAATTAGTTAAACAAAATTCGGTTTCACCAATCATGACAATGGAAACAAAAAAAGGGATGGAAAGGAATTAATAGCCCACAACAAATGTGACATGCCGTTGATCTCAAAACTAATCGCGATATCAAATTAGTTTTATGTAATGTTATATATTTTCAACGTTTTTCTTTTCAATGTCATCATATTTTTATGTAAAATGTATTTCCATTGTTACATTTTTTTTAATGTTATGTAATTTTTATTGATATTTAATTGAATGATCTTATCTATAGCGTATTTTTCATTATTTTAACTTAATATACAAGATCGAATAGAGTAAATTTTAATGAATTTTTAATATTTAATATTTTAATACGTAATAATTAATTTTTTTAATTGATTAGTTTATTTCAACCAAAATTAAGTGAAATGTAAAAAAATAAAAGCGAGCTTTAATTTATACAATGTATAAGATGAATATTTATTCTACATAACCAAAATTTATAACAAATAAATATTTTAATATATAAATATATTATACTTAAAATAAATAATGTTTTTAAACATGTAAATTATTTTGGACTTATGATTAAAAAATATTATCTTTTGTGATACAAAATTACTTTTAATGTTTGAGAATTTCTTTTAAAAAAAATATTAATTCAATTTAAAATTTAAAATGAAAAGAATACATTAAAAGAAGTATGTTAAATACAAAGCTCCTAAAAAGTCACATTGAAAAAAGAAATCTTAAAAACACTTACATTCAAGAATAATCCTTAAAGACACTCATTCAAAAAAAAAAGCTATTATTACTTGCATTTGAATTTATTGAGATTCCTCATTTTCCTCAAGAAATACAATTACTATTAGATACTGTTCTGCTCAGTGAGAATAGAAATATCCAACAAGTGGTGTTGGATGATTTTATGTTGGATCACACTCTCTCTCTCTTAAGAAGCTTATGAAGATGAAGTAACTCAAGGAAGATGATCACAGCAAAAGAACACGGCACGATGGGGGGGTGCGGTGTGTGTTTGTGTGAAAGAGGAAGAGAAAGTCAGAATTGTGTACCTTTCATCATGGCTGAGACAGTATTTATACCTGGATGCTGATAAGGTGGTTGAGGTCCATTATCTCAGGCCAAGCGGTTGAACTTGAAACCTCTCTCCTTGATATGCGGAGATTCTGGTAACTGAAGATTATAACCGTTCCTCCTTTCTTTGGGGTGGTTAATTCGTGGGGAAGAAGATAACATTAAATAAAATATATTATTTTATCCGTAACAGATGCCCCTCAGCCCGGTCTTCTAGCATTCTGGATGGCCGGGATGTATCAACAATGAAGCCGACTATGCTTTTTAGGTGACACCTAAGCAGGGTTTAGTTCGATGTCCGAACCGACATGATCATCGTCCGAGCCGATATACTCACTACCCGAGCCGAGGTGACATTCGCCCAAACCGAGATGATCAATATCCGAGCCGAGATGACCACCATTTATACCGAGGTGTACTTTGTACCCGCCCCTTGTAAATATGGCACATCATCTGACCGAGTCTGCCAATTACTCCTTGCAGATTCCAATGTCGACCTGCTCTTGTCTTTTCACAGCCGCCTGGACAGCTACAAGCATGGAAGAATGGAACGCCTATGATCATAGGGGAATGGAACGTCCTCTTCCCCTTAACTGCCACGTGTCCTGTTCGATCAGTCTTTATCCTTCTCTTGCACGCTTTAATCATTTCTTTTCTGTGCTAATGGCATTTCTGCCCCTTCCACATTTTCCTAGGACCAGCAGTTATTATCCATAATTTTTGAATTCTGGCGGTTACACTTCTTGTTTAATGCGCCCTTTCCGTTTCGTTTCATTGAAACATCTTTACTTCACGCTAATCTTCACATCTTCTGCATTTCCATCTTCTTCGTGCCTTTTCTGCATCTGTCGCACTTCTGTTTTCGCGCTTCTCCCAGCATTTTTCTGGGGTTATTTGTTCTTCGCTACTACTTCTCTCCTTGCCACCTTCTTCTTATCTAGGTATCTTTCTGTTCATTATCTTCTTTCTTTTGCTGGCATTATAATTTTTTACATCTTTTCTTCTTCTGTATGAACCCTAAATATCAACCTCTTCTGCACATTTTTGCCCCTTTACATTCCTCAGTTTTTTGTCCTTCCTTTCTTCTTCATCATGAAATATACCTCTGAGGAAGAAAAGGAAATTCGCAATTCCTGTTCCCCCCGTGTTGCCTTCTGGCTTTATGGTTTGCCCCTTCCTGAAGAAGAAAAAAGGAAATCCCTGCTTCGAACCCCTTCGGGTCCAGGAAATTCCAAAGCCTCTACCCCAAAACCTCCTGTCCCTTCCAGATTAGGCCCCAAACATCCCCATCCTTCTAGGTTAGGGTCTTCTAATTTGGGGTCTTCATCGCGTCAAAGATCAGCAATCCTTGCTTCCCAATCTAGGGCCGCTGAATCTAGGGCATTCCCTAAGGACTCCATCCCTTCTAGTAATGCCCCTTCAGATGATTCTGAAACCTACCCCTTAGCCGAGCCAGGTTTTGAAGTTCAATACGAACATTGTTCGAAATGTATTGAAGAGTTTATGTATCTAGCAAGTAGGGATCTTAATAGGCAGGCCGAGGACCTGTTGGACCACCGTCGTCATAATCCCATCTGGGTCCCCAAACCTGTCCCCAACGAAATCCCTACTCCACCACTCTAAACGGATTTCAATGCCGGGGTGCTGGCTGCTGTTGAAGAATCTGCCAAGCCGACTTCGGCCTCTTCTCAACCCAGTCCATTGACGGTTCTTCTTCCAGGTACTTGACTAATTGTTTCTTTTTTATTGTTATAGGTAGCTATGGATCCAATCGTCGCCAGAACCGTTGACGAATCCGCAACCGGGTCTTCTTCCCAAACTGTCTCCCCTGCTCTGACAGGTAGGTTCCCCTGGGTTGCTCATGAGGTGTTACAATACACCTCGACGATGAGTTCCGAGGACCTTGCATCCCTCCCCCTTGGGGATCAAGAGGGTTTCCATGTATGTCTTCCCCGTCCGGGTGAGCCTGTATGCTCTACCCGAGAGGGTAATGACCCTGATTTCTTTTTGTTTTACAAAGACATAATCACTCGGTTGGGAGTCCGTCTTCCCTTTACCGACTTCTAAATGCAGGTGTTAGAGCACCTGCAAGTTGCTCCTTCCCAAATTCATCCGAATGGCTGGGCTTCTATGCAGGCCTTCGAAATTCTTTGTCAAAAACTAGAGGTTCCCTGCACTTTTTCCTTATTCTTTTATTTTTTCTTTGTCCAAACTAACTGATCAGGCAAAGATCCCGCCGACAGGAAAGGGTGGACCTCTTTCCAGGGTCGTAAAGACTGCCAGTGTGATCGTCGACTTTTTTCTCTTTTTGCCGAGTCTTTTAAAGGTTTTAAAGACAAATTTTTCAAAGTTGTTGCCGAACCCGGCCAACATCCATTCTTTTCTAGATCTGAGTCTTCTCCGGGATTATGGAAGTTTCCTTTATATTGGACTTCCATCCACCATGATCTTCCTTCCGCTGCTTATCAAACCGACGAGACTCGGTTGTCGGATTCGGATGCTTCTTCCGCGGCTAGCATATTAGCGTACAAAGCCTCAAACAACTTGGATCCCACAGCATATTATATTCAGTGTGGTTAGTTTGAATTGCTTCTGATAATTGTTATTGCCAATACTTAATACTGGTTCTGATTTTCACTTTCTTGTTGCCGTGCAGCGACCGAGATGAACACCAACCCTGCTCCCCGGCCGGCTCATCTCGAAGCCTTGAAGCTTCTTCGAAGGAAGCGAAAGCGGGTTGAGGACAAGGGTCAGAAGGCGGCCGACGGGTCTAGGTCGTCTCCTGTTCCGGCCGAGCCGATTACTCAGGCTCCTTCATCCCCTCTGCCATCTCCTCCTTCAGCCCCTCTGCCGCCTTCTCCTGTGGCCGAGGCACCCACCGACGTCCCCGATGAGCCCATGGCCGACGTCGTTGTGGATGCCCCGGTCATCGCTGATGCTGTACCGGTGCCCGGGCCTTCCGAGGAGCACCTCTGACTGTCCCCTCGAACTCTCTGGGACCAAGGTGTGACTCGGGAGGTTTTTCATGTTCTCCAGGCACCCAAAAGATACTCCGACCTGGTTCCCTTCGGCGATGCCGACAGAGAAGAGTTGGGTGCCTTGGAATTGGCTTGCTACAAGACGGCCTCCTTGCTCGGGAGTTTAGTGGCTTTGAATAAAAAAGCTTGCAAGGGGGCTGCTGACCTTGAGGCTTCCGAGAACGAGGTCCGGCGGCTTCAACAGGAGCTGGATCTTGCTCGGGAAAGTGCTGCCACCTCAGCTAAGGAAGTGGAGGCATCCCGAGCTGAAGCCCAAGAAGCTCAGGAGTCGGTAGCTAAGTTGACTGCCGAGCTCGAGACTGCTCGGGCTGAACAAGCGTCCTCTCGGGCAGAACTGGAAGCTTCTTGGACGGAAACTGAGTCCGCCCGAGCTGATGCGGCCAAGTTCAAGGAATCTGCTGCTGCCTACCGGCACCGGGCTGCTGACGCCAATGCTAGATATAAGGACCTGCTGGTCTTTAATGAGAAAAAGATCAAGGACGCGGATGAAGCCTACAACGAGCTTCAATTTGTCCAATCCCAGCTCGCTAAGTCTTCTGAAGCGTCCTTCAACAATGCTTTGGCGCAAGTCTGATTCCTCAACCCCGGTGTACAGTTGAACACCGAGGGAATGCACTTCAAATCTTATGTTGGGAATGGTCAGCTTCTGACCCTTTCTGATAGTGAAGAGGAGGAACCGAGCTCTGCAGATTCACCCGGGGAGGCCCCAGGTCCGAGCGGCGGGGGAAATTGAAGGGCCGGAATGCCGGTCTTATCTTGTATTTTCTTTTTCCTTTTCTGCACTGTTACATACTTTTATTGAACAAGTATTTTGCACAATTAAGTAATATCCGTCGGCTTTTATAACTTGCCGTTTATGTCTTTCCGTGTTGTGGCTCCAAAGGCCAAGTATCTTCACCTTCATCAGTCGGTATTTTATCGGCGGCTTATATAGCTGCGTATATTATTTGATCCGAATAACTTAGTCGGTATTAAATGTAATTTAGGGATCATGTTCCCGTCTTAGCAACTGTTAATATATTCGTAACGTCAACCCGTAGATGTAATTCTTTCGGAAAATCCGATGATTCACCCGGGATTAAATAGTCACGCCGGCCTGATCAGGACCGAGTTAATATAAAACAACGACTAAGCGCTCATAATTCGTGAACGAAAATATTCCTTGTGTTAAGGATTTTATTAATAATTCATGGTATCAATTACAGATTTGCGCGGGTGTATGTTCCCGGTTCACATAATCAATTGACAAAAAACATGAAAAATTACATAGTAGGATTTTCAGAATAGACTTGCGCGGGTTGTATGTTCCCGGTTCACAAAATCTGATGAAAATCACTAGTCCCATGATCCTAATGACGGGCCTGACGGCCAACTAAAGGGAAACACATGGCGTCCATGATTCCAATGACGGACTTAGAGCCAACTAAAGGAAAACACATGGACCTTCAGCTATAATACTTCTTCAGCTTGTCCGCATTCCAAGTCCGTTTGACTTGCTTGCCGTTCAAAGTTTCCAACAAGTAGGCTCCTTGTCCAAGATTTTGGACCACCCGGTATGGTCCTTCCCAGTTTGCTGCTAGCTTCCCATCTCGGGCATTCTTGTTCCCAATGTCCGCTCGGCGTAACACGAGATCTTCTTTCTCAAAGGACCTCGGTTTCACTTTTCTGTTGAATCTTTGGGCCAACCTGCTCTTTTGATGGAGATTTCGGCGATGGGCAGCAGTGCGGATTTCTTCTATCAAATCTAGCTCGACCGATAGGATAGCACCATTGTCGTTCTCTTCAGATGTATGTTGCCTTCTCCAGGATGATTGGCCGATCTCCACAGGGATCATGGCTTCACAGCCATAAGTCATTCTGAATGGGGTCTCACCAGTGGCTGTTTAGGCCGTCGTTCTGTAAGCCCAAAGTACATAATAAAGTTGCTCGACCCAGTTCGGGCCGGCCTCATGCATTCTTTTCTTCAACCCTTCGAGGATGACTTTGTTGGCTGCTTCTGCTTGGCCGTTAGACTGGGATGTTCTACTGAGGCGAAGTAGTGTTTGATGTGGAGGCCGGTCATCATTGCCTTGAACGTTCCGTCGATAAACTGCGTCCCATTGTCGGTAACGATTTCCGCCGGGATTCCGAACCTCGCTATTATGCTCCGCTCCAAGAACTTTTGAACGCGAGCTGAGGTGATGGCGGACAACAGCTCGGCCTCGATCCACTTGGTGAAATAGTCGACGGCCACTATTAGCCATCGCATTTGACCCTCTGTAGCTTTAAATGGCCCCAGCAAGTCCATGCCCCATTTGTAAAATGACCATGGTGCAGTGATCAAACTGAGCTCGGACGGGGGAATCCACACTATCCTTGCATGTCTTTGGCAGGTATCACATTTTTTAACATGCTCTGCCGCGTCGGCTTTCATGGTCGGCCAAAAATATCCTGCGCGGAGAACTTTTAGTGCCAAAGCTCTAGCCCCCATGTGTTGTCCGTTGATCCCTTCGTGCACTTCCGAGAGCACATACTCGGCTTGGTTCGAGTTCAGACACAACAATAGCGGACTATGTAGACCTCGGCGGTATAGTTCTCCGTTGAAGATTACATACATAGCCGCTTCCCGGATCAGCTTCTTTGCTTCTAGCTCCTCGTCTGGGATGATTCCTTGCTTTAAATAGTTGATGATGAGTCTTCTCCAGTCGTCGGCAATGAGCACGATCATGACGCATGCCGGTTGGGCGAGCTCTTGCTGGATGACCGACCTATGGTTTCCTGCCCCTTTCGTACTAGCCAACTTTGATAGGATGTCGGCTCGGGCGTTTTCCTCCCTCGGAATATGGGCGACTATCACTTCATCGAATTTTGCCATAATTTCTTTCACCCTTGCTAGATATTTGGCTAACAAAGGGCCTTTGGTCTGATATCTGCCCTCGATTTGTGCGGAAACCAGCTGAGAATCAGTAAAGATGTTAACCCTTGTCGCTCCTTGCTCCTTGACTTATTTTAACCCTGCAATGAGAGCTTCGTACTCTGCTTGATTGTTGGACGTCGGAAAATTGAGTTGGAGGGATTGCTCGAGGGATACTCCTTCAGGGTTTTCAACTATGACTCCGGCTCCACTCCCCTTCGCGTTAGACGAGCCGTCGACGTACACTTTCCAAACCTTATTATTTCGCTGAGTGGCCGACGTCGGTGTCAATTCTATAATGAAGTCGGCCAAGGCTTGTGATTTAATGGCATGGCGGGCTTCGTACTGGATGTCCAATTTGGACAACTGGATGGCCCAGCTCATCATCCTTCCAGCCAGATCCGGCTTGTGCAACACTTGTTGGATGGGTTGGTTTGTCCAGACTATGACGGTATGGCTCTGGAAGTACGGGCGAAGCCTCTTTGCTGTGGTGAGCAAGGCAAAAGCCACCTTCTCGAGCTTTTGGTACCTCAGCTCCGAGTTCTTGAGAGCTCGGCTTACAAAATATACCGGGCGCTGAGCTTTGTCTACCTCCCTGACCAAGACGGCACTGATGGCTTCTTCACCGATCGAGAGGTACAAGATGAGTGTCTCCCCCGGTTCTGGTTTTGACAACACCGGGGGTGAGGCCAAGCATGTCTTTATTTGTTGGAACGCCTCTTCACATGTTGAATTCCATCCGATCTTGGCTTCCTTCTTTAAAAGCTTGAAGAATGGAAGAGCCTTCTCCGCGGACCTTGGTAGGAATCGGGTTAGGGCCGCCATCCTCCCCGTCAATTGCTGGACCTCCTTCTTGCTGATCGGAAACTGCAGATCCAGGACGGCCTTGCACTTATCCGGGTTTGCTTCTATTCCCCTGTGGGTCAACATAAAACCCAGGCACTTCCCGGCTTTCACCCCAAATGCGCATTTCAGCGGGTTCAGCCGTATGTTATGCTGCCGTAGTTTCTGGAAGGTTTCTTCCAGGTCCTGGATGTGGTCCCCGGTCGCCGATGTCTTCGTGATCATATTGTCGATGTATACTTCAATGTTACACCCGATTTGATCCGAGAAGACTTTGTTCATCATTCTTTGGTAAGTCGCCCCTGCATTTTTTAAACCGAATGGCATGACATCATAACAATAGTTAGCATCAATACCTCGAAATACCGTTTTCTCTCTGTCGTCGGGATGCATGGGTATTTGGTTATACCCCGAGTAAGCGTCCATGAAAGACAGCAGCTGGAAACCCGCCGAGTTATCTACAAGCTGATCGATACTCGGCATGGGGTACGAGTCTTTGGGACAAACTTTATTCAAGTCGGTGTAGTCAACACAGACTCGCCATTTTCCATTGGGCTTCTTTACCATCACCACGTTGGAAAGCCAGGTCGTGTACTGGATTTCTCTGATAAATCCAGCCTCTAGTAACTCTTCAATATGCTTGGTCAACGCCTGTCTTCTGTCTGGGCCGAGCTTCCTGTTCTTCTGTTCTACCAGCTTAGAGCCGGGATACATTGTCAGCTTGTGGCAGCAGAAGGTAGGCTTGATCCTCGGTATCTCGGATGCCTTCCAAGCAAAGACATCCTGATTGTTCTTCAGGCATTGAATCAATCTACCTTTGTTTTCTGGGTCGCCCTGCTTACCTACCTTGGTGACTTGCCCCGGGGAAACGCCGATCTGGACGTCCTCAAGCTCGTCCACCGGCTCGGGTCTCCATTCCTCTACGTCTCGCATGTCGAGCTCTACCAAATTGACTGGCTTCCGAGATAAGTGCTCGTCGGCCCTGGACCCTCGTTGTTCTCCTTGTCGGATCCGCGGTGGGGATGATGGGCCACCTTCTGTCTCCCTGATCGTGTTATAATAACACTGTCGAGATTCTCTTTGATCTCCGCAGATTGTAATGACCTTGCCGAGGTGTCCTATCATCTTCATTTTCTGATGCTTGGTAGACATCAGAATGTCCCACTTGTGGAGTGTGGGTCTTCCCAAGATGATGTTATACGGTGACGGGAAATCTCCGACGGTGAAAGTCACCCTTTCCGACCTGAAACCCTCCTTTGTCCCCAGTGTTAATTAGAGGTCAATGGCCCCCTTTAAGCCGGTACCTTCGCCGTTGAAACCATACAACATGGTTTGACACGGCCTCAAATCCTCCTCCTTCAAATTCATCTTTTTGAAGGCGCTCCAGTTGATGATGTCGGCAGAACTGCCATTGTCGACGAATATCCTTTTGACCTGGAAATTGGCAACGGTCCCCGTTATGACTAGGCCGTCCTCATGTCCGAGTACAACTCCTTTCAAGTCATCCTCGGTAAAATAAATCAGCGGGGGTTTGTCTTTTTTGCTACTCCCGCCGCCGGTTTCCTTGAACTTCGGCCGGTCTCTTACCGACATTACCTCCTTGAGGTACTTCTTCCGCTGATTGGCCGTGTCGCCTCCTCCTCCCAGTCCTCCTGTGATGACGTTGCATTCAAACTCGGGTTCTGGGAACTCGTCATCCTTCTTGTTTTTCTTGTCGTCTTGTGGTTTGTTCTCCTGTTGGGCCTTTCTCTTGGCTTGGTGTCCTTGGGTTCGGATTACGTACTGGCGCAACTTTTCTTCGCGTACGAACCGTTCGATTGCATCTCGAAGCTCCCAACACTGGTCGGTAGTGTGCCCCGGTCCATTGTGAAAATCACAATACCGGGTGTAGTCCATTCCTTCCCTTCGAACTATGGGAGGAGGTCGGTCAACCTTCCTCATCTCCGTGAAAGCCACCTCCTTCCAAATCTGTCCGCGGCTAGCATTCAGCGGAGCGTATCTGTCAAACTTTGATTCATATTTCCCCGGCCTAGGACGAGTGTCAGGGAATCCTCGCGGAGGTCGACCAGCTGGGGTGTTAGTCGGATGTCGGCTGGATTGTCCTACTTCAAAATTTTCGGGAGGACGTCGGTTTCTCGGTGAGGGGGGCTTTTTATTCTCCCTTGGAGTTGAGTTGGCAATCTCCATTTGCTCTAGTTCCAAATATTTTTTGGACCGGATCCCAAAGTCATTGAGGGACTTCACCGGGTCCTTGTAAATCGACTTGGCAAGTCGGGAAGATCCATGGAGCCCGGCCGACAAGAGGTGGACGGAGACATTCTCTTCCAGTCCGTGGACCTGCAAAGCGGCTTCTTTGAACCGATCCAAGTAACTCTGCAGCGTCTCCCCATTTTGCTGGCGGATCTTTCCCAAGGCGAACTCGGACTTTGGCTGTTTCTTGCTTGTGGCGAAATTCAGCAAAAACTTTTGGCTAAAATCCTTGAAGTGACGAATGGTCCTCGGCGGCAGTGAATGGAACCATGTCTGGGCCGGTCCCGTAAGGGTAGTAGCGAAGACTCGAGATATGATGGGCTCCTCAATACCTCGGATGCACATCTGCATGTCAAACTCGTCGATATGCTCTTGTGGATCTTGACTCCCGTCATACTTCTTCAAGAAAGATCCATCGAAATCTTCCAAGAATGGGGCTTTTACTATACAGTCGACAAATGGACTGTTTTTCTGGTGCCCCCGGCTATACTTCCTTCGGTACGTGCTATTGCCTTGACCGAGGTGACGGATGATCTCACCCGTCGGTTTTTCCTCGGCGGCGTATTCAGGTGATATGGCCGACGACGAGCGGTGAGCCTCGTGTTGTGAACGAGACGTCCTACCCCGCTCGGAATGATCGACCGGCTCCCTATGGTCGGTCCCGGCTATTCGGACCGACGTTTCTGTCCTTGGTCTTCTATCCGTTGCACGGTCGGCCCCTACATGATCTTCCGTGTGGTCGGGATTTTGCCGACGTTCCTCTTCTCGTCTACCGTCGGTATTTTGCCGACGTTCTTCCTCTCGTCTCCTATTATCGCGATCTTCTAACTGGGCAATTAGCCGCTGGATGTCTTCCTGGCGTTGAAGTTCATAACGCCTCTCCAGATTCTCCATTCAAGCCATGAGTGACTGGAGAGCATTCTGAATGAAGCGCTGTGAAGCTTCGGAGTTTTCCTGTGCCGCCGGTGCGTTGGCCGATTCATGAACTGCAGGTCCCGCACGGGATGAAGCCGTGTGGGACAATGCGTCTTCTGCCACCACATTCTCTGGAATAGGATTCCTGGGTGGGTCTTCACGTCTGATGTTCCGATGCCTCCAGGTGTTAGCCATTGAGAGATGGTGGGATTCGAAATTTATCGTCCCCACAGACGGCGCCACTGTTCTGCTCAGTGAGAACAGAAATGTCCAACAAGTGGTGTTGGATGATTTTATGTTGGATCACACTCTCTCTCTCTTAAGAAGCTTATGAAGATGAAGCAACTCAAGGAAGATGATCACAACAAAAGAACACGGCACAATGGGGGGGTGCGGTGTGTGCTTGTGTGAAAGAGGAAGAGAGAGTCAGAATTGTGTACCTTTCACCATGGCTGAGACAGTATTTATACCTGGATGCTGATAAGGTGGTTGAGGTCCATCATCTCAGGCCAAGCGGTTGAACTTGAAACCTCTCTCCTTGATATGCGGAGATTCTGGTAACTGAAGATTATAACCGTTCCTCCTTTCTTTGGGGTGGTTATTTCGTGGGGAAGAAGATAACATTAAATAAAATATATTGTTTTATCCGTAACAGATACAATGGGAGCTTGAAAGGATCAAGATGTTGAGATCTTAGACAATGAAGTATTTTAGCTTTTACATGTCATTCAATTGAAGGCATACGCAATCTTTAAATGTCAAAATGTTTCATCCTATGATCCATTGCATTGCATCATTTATTGACTTGCATTCATGGTTTCATAAAAGCACATGTTTTCTAAAAAGCTTTAAGTTTTCATGATTGAATAAAAGTCAAGTGTTCAAGGTTTAAGTTTTGGAAAAACTATTTTGCACCGCTTTAATCGATTACCAGTATATGGTAATCTATTACTTAAGCTTTGATGAACACTTCAATCGAGAACATCAATATTGTAATCGATTACACTGCACAAATCACAGAACAAGTCTTCCTGTGGTAATCGATTACGATATGGTGGTAATCGATTACTTGGCACGTTTTTAAAACAAGACTTCTTGTGTTAATCGATTAGAAAGTTCAAGAACACTTTAATTGATTAAATATGTTATTAATCGATTACATAAGTAAAATTAATTGTTACATGGACAATTTAATCGATTACATTTAGTTACTAACAATTTTCTATAAATAGTTGTTGGATCTTTTGAAATAAACAGAAAATTAAACAACGAAAATTTCATAGATTTTCAAAAGCTTTCTGAAGTGAGAAGAGATACTTTGAGTCACTGAGCTTTTGCCTACAAATTCTAAATCTTCATGTTACTTTGAAAGATTTCTTTTTGAGCAAGATTCTAAAGAAGTTCTTTGAGAGATTGCTCTAAAATTTGTTTTCATTCAACCTGGATCAAGATTGGTAAACCATATGCATTCATATACATTGGATCATCAGGTTGTCTCTCTCCATTAAACTTTGGTTGTAATTCATTTTAGAATTTCAGTTTGTTTGTAACTATTACAATAGATTTCTTAAGACTTGTCTAGAGTAGGTTTCTCTAGAGGGAAGAGTAGAGAGGGAATTCTCTATGTCTTGATCACTAAGAGTTCAAGGGAGTTAGATTTCTGATCTTAATCTAGGTTTGATTAAGGGTGATTGTAATAAGCTTGTAAGAAAAAAATATTAAGAATAGTGAAACTCTAACTAAGTTGGTTAGAAGAAACTAGATGTAGCTTCTCAAGGGTAAGAAGTGAACCAATATAAATTTAGGTGTTGAATAGTTTCTCTTTATGTCTTCTTGTTGCCATTAATTGTCATTCATTTAGATAATCTTTTTAGAATCAATAGAAATATATTTTCAACTATTGCTTTCTTTAAAGTTTGGTATTTGATTGACTAAAAGTTTTCAAAGGTTGTTTGTGATACGATCCTTATTACTCTGATTATTTTAGAAAATTTTAATTGATCAAGAACAACCAATGTGCGTTGTTCATACTGTTTTTAATTGGTATCAATAGCAAGTTCTTGAGTGTTATTCAAAATCACTATCTTTTTTCAAAGAAAATGAATATCACACAAATTACCTTCAAAGAGGGTGTCTCCCTCAATCGTCCTCCGATGTTTGAAAGAGAGCATTTCAATTTTTGGAAAAACAGAATGCAGATATTCATTCAATCAAATGACCCTGGTGCATGGAATGTAATAGAAAAACATCATTTGATTCAAATAAAAACTGTTGATAATGAAATGATTCCCAAAGAATGGGATGAGACAACAGATGCAGAAAAAAGAGTAGTTCAATATGATTTCAAAGCAAATAATATGATAACTTTTGCATTATCATCTGATGAATTTTTCAAGACTGTTAGGTGTAAGAGTGCGAAGAAGATGTAGGAAATGTTGGAAATTACTCATGAAGGTACATATGAAGTTAGAAGATCGAGGAAGCATGCCTTGATTCGTGAGTATGAGATGTTCAAGATGAACACAACTAAAAACATATCTCAACTCCAAACAAGATTCATTCACATTGTAAATCATCTCCTTGGTCTTGGAAAGATATTTGATGCTAAAGAATTAAACATCAAGATCTTGAAATGCCTAACAAGACCATGACAACCAAAGGTTCCAACAATCAAGGAGTCTAAAGATCTATCAAATATGTACATGGCTGCACTATTTGTTAAACTTCTTGAATATGAATTAAAAATGTCTCAATTAAAACATGCAAAAGATGCAGACAAGAAACAAAAGAGTATTGCATTGAAAGTTGCATCCTCAAATGTGGAAAAAGAAGAAGACTTAAGTGAAGATGAAGGTGATGAAAATCTGAACCTAATAGTCAAAAGATTCAACAAATTCATGAAGAAGAATAATAACAGAAAGTTCACAAAGTTCAACAAAAAGAGTGACAACAATAACACCAACACCAACTGCTTTGAATGTGGTAAGCAAGGCCATATTAAATCTGAATGTCCTATATTTTTAAAGAAGCAGTTAAGTGAGAAGAAAGCAAAGAAAGAAGGAAAATCAAAGAAAGCCTACATTGCATGGGAAGAAAATGCATCAACAACTTCTGAATCTTCTGGTGAGAATGAAGAAGCAAATATATGTCTAACATCAACAATTGATGAAGATGAAGAATTCTCAAGTGCTGAATCAGAAGTAAATCTTGAACTTTATCAACTTATTAATGCTTTTAATGAGAGGCATAAGGAGACTCAAAAACTTGCAATCTCCAACAATAATCTAAAAGGTAATCTTAAATGGCATACCACTAAACTTGCTTCAATGCGAGCTGAATTTTGTAACTTGAAAGAAGAGAATGAAAAACTTGTTTCAAGCTACAAAGCTAATGGGTGTGTGTGTGTGTGTGCCTCTTCTTCATCAAATGTAGATAAATGCAAATCTTTACAAAAAGAGTTTGATGATATCAAAAGGAGTCAATTTGAAAAATATATGTTATTGCTTTTAGAAAATTCTTACTTGGTTGATCTTTTGAAAAAGCTTTATAGAGGAAAATGCAGTTTAGATCAAATGCTAAGTGTATAAAAGTATGCTGGAGATACATCTGGATTGGGTTACAAACATAAAACAAAACTTTTTGGAAAGATTGAGTTTGTACCTCCAAAACAGTTGAATCAAAGAGGCTTTTGAAAAACAAAGCATACCCAAATGACTCATTTTGAAAGAGTATCAAAATCTGTAACTTGCAATTACTGTATGAAGAAAAGTCACACATCTCAAGTGTTATACTAGAAGGTTCTATGTGCCTAATGGAGATTGTATTTGGGTTCCAAAGGAAAAGAGAAAATAGCTAACCCCTATGGACCCAACCTTAATTGGATACCTTTCTTTGCTACTTAATTTGATTGTTGCAGGTGTGTCTTAAAGCTAAATCATCATTATGGTACTTAGGCAGTGGATGCTCTAGACACATGATGGGTGGCAAGTCTATGCTTACAAATTCGACTTTAAAGGATGAAGGATTGGTCACTTATGGAGACAACAATAAAGACAAAATAATAGGAGAAGACAATATAGGAGATAACTTTAAAACCAAGATCAGAAATTTACTCTATGTGGAAGGTTTAAAGCACAATATTCTGAGCATAAGTCGATTATGGGATAAAGGATTAACGGTATCCTTTAATAATAATTGCTTCTTGATATGTGATGGTCAATCCAGTGAGGTGATCCATGTAGGAAAAAGAAAGGGTAACATCTATTTACTCTCTATAGAACATGCATTCATCCATAATATGAATTGCCTTGTTAGTAAGATTGATGAATCATGACTGTGGCATAGGAGAGCTAGTCACATTAACATGCATCACATGAACAAGTTTATTAGAAAAGACTTAGTCATTGGTTTACCTAAACTTAAGTTTGAAAAGGATAAACTATGTGATGCTTGTCAAAAGGGGAAGCAAACCAAGATCTATTTTCAAAATAAAAACTGTTTCCACCTCAAAACCCCTTGAATTGCTTCACCTGGATTTGTTTGGTCCTTCTAGAACTATGAGCTTAGGAGGCAATTACTATGGGCTTGTGATAGTTGATGACTATTCTAGATTTACATGGACTTTGTCTATAAAATCCAAGAGTGATGTTATCATTGCATTCAGAAAATTAGCTAACCTTGTTCAAAACGAAAAAGAAAGCTTTTCATGGATTAAAGCAAACTCCTAGGTCCTGTATGAAAGATTGAGCAACTTCTTGCTTAGCCAATCCTTCATAAGAGGACAAATGGATAAAATATTGTTCATCAAGAAATCTATCAATGATATCTTATTGGTTCAAATATATGTTGATGATATTGTTTTTGGATCAACTAATCAATCCTTGTGCAAATAATTCTCAATCTCTATGCGGAATGAATTTGAAATGTCTATAATGAGAGAATTAACATTCTTTCTTGGACTTCAAGTGAAGCAAATGAAGAATGAGACATTTCTCAGCCAAACAAAGTACTGCAATGAATTGATCAAGAAATTTGACATAGAGAAAAGCAAAGATGCTGCAACTCCTATGGCAACCTCAACTTACGTTGATTTAGATGAAAAAGGCAAGAAGGTTGATGAGTCAAAGTATAGAAGGATGATTGGATCACTGTTGTACTTGACTGCAAATAGACCATATATAATGTTGAGTGTGTGCTAGATATCAAGTTAATTCTAAAGAATCACACATCTCTGCGGTCAAGAGAATCATTAAATATCTTAAATAAACTCCAAGAGTTGGTCTTTGGTATCCCAAAGGTGCATTACTGAATTTAATTGGATACTTAGATTCTAATTTTGCAGGATGCAAATTAGACAGGAAAAGCACTAGTGGAACATGTCACTTATTGGGAAGTTCACTAATCTCATTGCATTGTAAGAAACAATCTTGTGTTGCTCTATGAACTACTGAAGCTGAGTACATAATTGCTAGGAGTTGTTGTGCTCAAAGTTTGTGGCTAAAGCAACAATTACAAGGCTTTGGTGTAGAATTGAAAGAAACTCCTTTGCTATGTGACTATATAAGTGCAATAAACCTATCAAAGAATTCAGTCATGCACTCAAGGACAAAACATATAGAGATTAAACATCACTTTCTAAGAGATCACATTCAAAAGTGTAATTGCATAATTGAGTTTATTGACACACAAAATCAATTAGCTGGTATTTTTACTAAACCACTTGCTAGAGATAGATTCTATGCTCTTAGGAACATGCTAGAAATTCTTGATGAATCTAATCTATGCTAGCATGCTTTTGATGTGCCTAACTACATGCAATACCACTCACAAATTGATTATGCATCACATATGACAAAAATTCGAAATCTAATGAGTGACACTATTCACTCTGCATAATTGTCTATTTTAATCGATTACTATGTGTATTAATCGATTATTTGAGGTTTAAAGACAATTTAAAGTAAAAAACTCTCTGGAGTAATCGATTATTAGGTACTTAAAATGAATTTCAAAATGAAAATCTCTTTAGAGTAATCAATTACTTGGTGTTCAAATGCAATTCAGAGACAAAAACTCTTTGGAGTAATCGGTTACACTGTATTTTAATCGATTACTTAATGCCTGGAAGCTATTTGCAAATTCAAAACTCTCTGGAGTAATCGATTACCCCTTCGTATTAATCGATTACACCATGTTCAAAGTTATATTCGGGATTAGATACGCCAGTAGTCCTAGCCATAAACGATGGATACTAGGCGCTGTGCGTATCGACCCGTGCAATGTTGTAGCTAATGCGTTAAGTATCCCGCCTGGGGAGTACGTTCGCAAGAATGAAACTCAAAGGAATTGACGGGGGCCCGCCTGTAATCAACTATCTATGGCGTTTCTGCAAATCTGCATAGTTTTCAAAAATCATAACTAACTTCTTATCTCTAATTCAAATTCAAAAATCTGGTTCAGTGTATCCAGACACCCTTGGAATTTGAGATAACTATTATGGGTCTTCAAAATTCAAATTTTAAACTTGAAAATTCTCTATAAATTCATACTTTCTCAAGCTATAATCTTCACACTTGAAAATCTATTTCTCCCTTAAGCAAACTGAGCTAATCTTTGTGCTCCGCCTCTTTCTCTCTTAACCCAAACCTCTGCCCATTCCTTCCTTCTAAACTCACCATGTCTAACCCATCTGCCTTAAAGAGAACCAAAACTAGCAAGAGGAAAGCTGGAGAATCCTCTAATGCTACTGTGAACAGGCTCAATACCTGGTTCACCTCTGAAGTTGAGAGAAATAATTACATACAATTTAATGCAACCAAGCTAGTCATGCCTCCCAAATATCTAGAGCTTGATTGGTTTGTGAATGAGGGGATTTGAATTCCCTGCAATGCTGGAAGCTCAAGGGCTAAAAAAGCTGCTTGAGATGAAGGGTACTTTCTACCCTGAGTTGGTAAAAGTGTTTTTTACTTGTGCCAACGAAAGCATGGATGGTGTCCTTCGTTCCCAAGTGAATGGATTTTCCATGGAGATTGATGACACAGTGTGGAATGATGTGGCTAGCATCTCCTGTGAAGGAGTTAGAAGGTTTGAAGAATAAGTTGAAGGGTACTCTAAGATGGACACATACAGAGGTATGTTGATCCTCAAGCTAGAATAAAGACCAGATTAGGGGTTGGAAACATGACTGGGGAGGATAGGCCGTTGCACTACATCATCACCTATATCCTCACCCTTAGGTCTACTAATCATGCACAAATCACAAATGATGATTTGCAACTGGTGTATGGCATGAAGATTGAAACTCAGATTAATTGGGTTCTAGTCCTTGAGGAGACCACGATGAAGTCTAAGAGGCTTCTTAACTATCAATTCCCCTATGTTGTTTTAGACTCAAGATTTATTGACTATTTTGGGATTAATGTGTCTAATGAGATTATTGACAACACCACTGAAATCACCAACCTCATCTCTACCAAACATCTCACTAAGTTGGGGTTGATGAAGACTCCAAATGGATGGATAATGACAGGAGAACAAGCTCCACAAGGAGGTACAAATGAGGAGCAAAAAGCTGTCGAATGAGGTGCTAAAGCTGGCCCTGCTGAACAATAATTGAGCCCTTTTGAATCCTTGATGATTCGAAAGATGGATGCAATGATAGCCTTGCATCATGAACATTCAGCTGATGTTCATTCCTCCTTAGAAGAGATTACCTCTAGGCTAGAAAACATAGAGACTAGAATGACTCTTAAAGATTTTGATAATCTCTATATTAGTGGATGAATTCTCTTGCTTCTAGTTGTGTTGTTGGCTTTCTCTTATGTTCAGCAACTATCTTTTTATGTTCACCTTATATTTTTGCATCTTTCCATTAATGAATAAAATGTTGTTTTATGTTATTTACATCTTCCTTGCTTATTTCATTATAACCGGAACATTTTGTCTTTGATAAGCCAAAAGGGGGAGAAAAAATGAACATATATACAATGAACATATGAAGGATGTTGTGTAATTAAAATAGGGGAGAAGAATGAAGAATGATAAATGTTTAAGCATTGCTCTTTATCTAAACTGATGAGAAATTACTTAAGATAGGGGGAGCAATCTAAATACTTGTGAATTTGTAAACTGTTTATGCAAAGTATACTTGACATTTATTCTTGGCAAGAAACTGAATCTATTTCAGGCTTCAAGTAAAAGCTCCTGAAAATCATCTCCTAAAAGAACATAATGGATCAAGATATTCAATTAATGTTAGGCATGATCAAAGCCAAAAAGGGAGAAATTGTTAGATACAGGGGGAGCTTGAAAGGATCAAGATGCCGAGGCTCTTGACAAGGAAGTGTTTTAACTTTTACATGCCATTCAATTGAAGACATATGTAATATTTAAATGTCTAAGTGTTTCATCCTATGATCCATTGCATTGTATAAACATCATTCATTGGCTTGCCTAGCATGTCCTTCCTGGACAATTCAACAGTGGCAGCCCGGACAAAACTTGTCCAGGCTGAGGAGCTTGACAAGTTATAAGTGTCATATTTTAATTATTTTGGGATTATAATGCCTTATCTTTTGATTTCAGTAGTTTTCTTATAAAATTCCCTTTATTCTGTTGTTTATATTTTTTACATTTATAAATGTTATTGTTCAAATTTGGAAGATTCATCCATGCAATTTTGATGTTTCAATTGGTATTTGTTGGATCCAGAAATCAAGCCAAGATGAAGGACACAATAGTCAATTTTACAAATTTCCAAAGTGCAATTCGCCTAGGTTAGCAATCAACTCGCCTGGGCTAATGTGATTACTTCTTCCTAAAGCAACAAACTAGCCTGGGCGAGTTGGTCATATGCGAGGAATCGATATTCGGTAAATATCTTTAGGATTCTCGAATGCGAGGGATCGATTCGAGGTGAATTAATGTGTGCATCAGTAATGTTAGAAAATGATTCATATGTGTTAATATCAATTGGATACTGAGGGTATGAACGATGAAATCCAATCCTACATCTCTCTGAATTAGTTAACTTCGTTTTGATTATTTTCGTAATTTTTCGTATTTCCGACACATTAAATCTGTTATTTCCGTTATTTCTGTAAACCCATGAAATTTCAATTATATTTATTGTACATAACTATTGAATTGTTAAGTTTATCTGAAAAAACTGAGTAGCTCAAGTCCTTGTGGAGACGATCTCTTTATAAATTTTGTAACCTGCGACGACATTGATATGCTTGCCAATAGTCTAACAACAAGCTTGACACACTTACATTTCTCGCACTTGTCGAGATTACCACTATCGACAACGGATGCTCTTATTCGACACCAAACAACCTCTTTCGCCCGCAAGCTGGCTTAGAGGATGGGGGGCTTATGTACCGTCTAAGATCCAAAAAATACACGCGACCACTTACGTGACACTTCCGTAGTGTCAACCCTCCATGTCAGTTCTGCAACAGGAGCACGAACGTCTCCCCTCAGCAGCCGAGCCGATTGGGCCAACAGATTATCTTTAATGCTTATCTATTCAAATGTTATTGATAATGTTGCAACAACCTTTTTAAATAATAGGTGCTTAATTATCTACAAGTCATTATATTATCTACAAGTTATAGATTATCTATAAGGTACACATTATTTGAACCTTAATTATCTATTAACCTTTATCTAAAAGTTAATTATTTACAAGGCCCAAGACCCACACTCATGCTATAAATACAGTTCCATCTAACCTTTCATCCATTCCATTGTCATCGACTGATGTACTCAGCTTCATACTTTCTCTATACAATTGATGTACTTACTTGAACGTCGGAGTCCTTTTCTTTGTTTTGCAGGTCCTCCCTCCTAACAAGGTTGACTTATCATCTGACATGTAGAGTATGAAACCTACCTTGACTATGTCCACCTTAACGTGATCCACATCCAGATTTTCGTAAAAATAAATAATTTTTTATTTATTATTTGAATACCTGTTTGATGCACTGATTCCATGGACAATATACTATTGATCTATAATCTCTGTTGTTCTGACATTATCCATTATAATATCTTAAAAAAAAAATCAGACACAAGAGACTTTATTGAAGTACCACGCCAAGTCTTGATCCTTAAACGAAACCATTATCTGTGTTGTTCACTGTACAATTTCGAACCGTTAAACTTTCCACATATTTTTCATTTTGGTACTTTCCAAGACCTACACTGATGTCATGTCCTGATCCACATGTCACATTTAATATACTTGTGTTTGTTGTCATCCCCTAGTGAAGTGCAATCATCACAAGTACCAATAAAGGAGTTTATGTTAATTCCACTTCATTTTCCAATGTGAATTGCAGCTGTGTTTAGCCTTGTTGATGAAGCAGCTATAGAGAAGTTTTTAAAAATCACATTCTTGCATCACAAAACATTGACATAAAAACTTTTGCTATCCTTCGAAGTTACATCTTCGGTAACTGAATTGTTCAGAAAATTGAAACCAAAATTCTGCACAAAAATATACAAAAAACTCAGTTCACAAGACTAATTTATTACACTACTTTGCACATTTAAAATTTAAATTTAAAATTTTCATCTTTCAAAAATTACTTTATCATCGACTCATTATCAGGGACAAAATGGTATTTACCCTTAATATTTTCCTTAGGAATAATTGATCAAACTTTATCATACGGGTGACTGAAATGATGAATGACCAATTTTAATTGGAAAACAATACTGCTCGCAAGTTTTGTCAAATACATAAGTATGAATTGGAGAAACATTACATTTTCTATGTAATTGGACCCGGGTAAAGCCTAGCATTCAACGAGCAAGCAAAAGTAGCTATTTCTAGTGAACAAAAATAGGATCCTAAATGTTAGCAATTACAGCTGTAACATTCCAAAACTGATTTTAACTAGCAACCAACAAGAAAAACTGCTGCACAATGATCTTTGTTGATGTGGCGACTGGTGTCATGCATCCTACTGCAGATTAAAAAGCTGAGCAGGCCAAGTACGTTTCTGACCATCAGGATCAACACCAGCAGCTTCTAAAGATATATCAATGCTGCGATGCTCGGTAGAACGCACAATGCTGACACGTAAATCAATCTTCGCAGCAGGATACACCTCAGTGCCGATTGCTTCTGGTTTACCCCTGTTTTCTTTTCCAAATCCCATTGCAATAGGTTCTTGAAAGGTTAAGATTGTCTGTGACCAATGTGTTCTTGGCGTGTAAGGGGATGTGGATAACACAGCTGGTGTTTCTTGGCAAAATCTGCTTGTAAATCCAGTATCAAACCATAGGACAACCCCATAACACCAGCAGCATGTTCCTGAAGAACTTGGTTTCAATTCCAA
>PYAF01001821.1:170848-207806 GCA_007407185.1 Glycine tomentella
TTTCTTTTCCAAATCCCATTGCAATAGGTTCTTGAAAGGTTAAGATTGTCTGTGACCAATGTGTTCTTGGCGTGTAAGGGGATGTGGATAACACAGCTGGTGTTTCTTGGCAAAATCTGCTTGTAAATCCAGTATCAAACCATAGGACAACCCCATAACACCAGCAGCATGTTCCTGAAGAACTTGGTTTCAATTCCAAAGTAACAGTTGCAGTGAAATCTACTTCATTAGGCTTCATGGTTGCCAAGTCAAAGGACTTGAGACAAAAAGGAAAAAACCATTTCAACAGTCAGCATGCAACTATAAACTGGGTTGTAAATTTATTATTAAAAAATCCAGGAGTATTATTACCCCTCATCTCCTCAATGCACTTACATATTAAAAAAAGGCATTTTCATTTTAGAAGGCATGGGAGCGACCATTGCTTGTTGGATAAAATGATTTTCACCATTTTTTCCAAAAAAATCATTATATACAAATAATATTTGATTTCGACACAATTACATGCAGTTCACAAAACGACAACTTCAGCTATTTTAGAATTACAAGATAACCAGTTAGAAACTATAGCCAAAGATAACAAACTGACATTATCCTTGGCCTTGCAGTGATTGCTAATTGAAGACTTGATTACCAAAATGGAATAAGAAATTCAGTACTGTAAACAATGTCCGGCAAAACATACACATATATGCCAAAAACCACCAACCTGAAGAATAGCAGAACAGGTAACTAGATCTTGAGAGTCCACAACATCAACTATAGGAATTCGGGCAGCATCTATGACAAGCTCCTTCCCAATGCAAGACATGTCAAAATCACACACATTTTCCCAAAAAGGAAGACTTGTGGCTCCTTTTCCAAATCCTGCAACAAACTAGAAGAGAAACTGGAGTAATTACTATATACTACATAAAATTGCAGTACAGACGACCCTTGAGGATTGGTAGTCTGAAAACAAAATAGCTGACAAGTGTACAGAGGGACTCACAATAGTTGCTGTGTCAGGAAGAATGGCACCACCAGGCTTCAACCACCGGTCTCGTGCATAAAGCACTGAACCAAGCATCGATTCATACAGCAGGCAATATCCCATCCATTCACTTAGCAATAAATCAACACTGTGAGGTTGAACTTCAACTGTTTTATCAATCTCTTCAACCATACCATGAACCACTTCTATGACTCCCTTTTGGAAGCCATCAACTCCATTTTGGCTTTTACTCAGCAAAAGACCATTATCTTTTGCAACCTAAATTAAAAAAAAAATGGAGAAGAAAATGAACACAGAACTAGACATGTAATTGAAGTGGTAATTATAGAAGCTAAATAGCAGAAAACCTATACCTGAGATGCTACTGCTGCCATCTTGGCACTAGCCTCGACTGCAATAACCCTTGAAGCACCAGCTTTTGCTGAAAATAGGCTAAAGAACAAATAATGACAAAGAATGTCACAAGCTTACAAATGACAGAGCAATCAGATATGGTAGGCAAATATGTAGCCTCACAAAAAATAACTTGTATGCAGAGATTGATAAAATCAGGAATATGCACTTAATAACAGCCATAGGCATCATAACCACTACTGCCAAAAAATGAAAAAACAGAATGAGCTCACAAGTAGCCTATCAATTTGAGTAAGCATATGGATAATGGAACATGATTAATGGCTTCTACTACTACCATGCATTAAGTGAAGATGAAATATTCAATATTCAGAAGAAAAAAGGGCCATGAAGAGAACTACTTCACTTAGAAACTACTTATGCATATGCAGGGTATTATATACAGATTATTATCCTACATACAGGACCACCAAGCATGCATCAACTAATTTCATCTAAGAAGAAGGGTCTAGGGGAAGTATAGAAGTGCACAGCCTTACCTTCACAAGTGGAGAGGTTATTTCTAGGATTTGAACCAGTGCAAGATGCACGTTATGTGCTGTGGGGGCAATTGCCGCCACCAGATTTTTTTATTTATTTGTTAATGTATATATAAAAAAAAAAATTGGCCCCATAAAAAATTATATATTGTCCACATTGGATTTTTTTAAACCCAAAGCCCAAACAAACATAAGACATTCAATACAAAAACTACATGCTCAAGCCCAAACCATTTAACCCAATTCTCATTGTTACAGTAACAAAAAAGTAAAGAAAAAAAAAAAAAAAAAAAAAAAAAAAAAAAAAAAAAAAAAAAAAAAAAAAAAAAAAAAAAAAAAAAAAAAAAAACACCACACACACTGCATAGAGCACACCGTTTCATGTAACATCCCAAAAATAATCCAATAATTATTTAGATAAAGATGATCTAAATATATCTTTTAGTAAAGGAAAAAATCTATTAAATTGTTATAATTTTTGAAAAGATATTAGTATAATAATATATTAGATTGGATAAAGATAATAAAAATAAGAGATAAATAAAGATTGGTCAAACAAATCTCTAAAGATATAATTCAAATTACGTACAACGCTTATATAAGGATAGACAGTTCTTTTTCCTAGAATCACACAAATAAACCTTCTCTCTTGGCATTAGTGAGTTGCTCAAGAATTGAGAAAAAGCAAGAAAGCGGAGAAATTCTGTTGAGGCAAACATAACGAAGAACTCGAACTACTTGCTTCAAGAGGTAAGTAAAACATGTAACTTTTCAAAACATCCATGGTATAATTCTTTTAGGAGCATTTCTCTTTTACTTTGTTCTTGATATAAAAAATCAAGATTAATGGTGTTTTAGTGTTGGTTATTTTAATGAAGGGTGTCACATTTCGCACACTAAATTAGTAACTTATCACACACGTTTGATTACAATGTGAATCGTCCCTCACTCCCTCCCTCCAACCCGCTTGATTCTCAAAACGGCCAAATACCATTCTCTCTCACCCTAAATCACTTTGTCACTCACTTTTTTATTCATTTTCCCTAAATCTAATTAGATTTAATTCCTAAACTTATTCAGTTATTCACGTTCACCGAATCACGATGGTCTCACTCACGAACGTGTGTGCTATGTGCGTTGGTAGCATTGTGGTTTTTGTGCAGTTGCAGTTTTTGCGAAATTGCGGTAAGACTTTTATAAAAGAAAATAGTCTTTTACTCTTTTCAAAATTTTAATATAAATTATTGATGAGGCTTAACATAGTGTAGGGGTTTTATTTGTAAGCAATAGGGAGATTAACTTTATTCTATTCTTTTTTTTACCTTAATTAGCTTTTTTTTTTTTTTTTGTAGTGTGCTAAAAATGAAGATATTTTAAAAAGGGATTCCACAACACCATTAGAGTCATCGGCGAAAAAAAGATTCTTAGAAGTTGATTTGGAAAATCTTCCTGCTGACCCAGGAGAGAGAAAACAAATATCATGTTATCATCCTAATAATCGGGATAACATCCAAAGAGCTTATTTGCAAAAAGGACCTTGTCAACCAAGAGAGCATGATTTTCCAAAACGACAATTTGGGACTCTATTTTGAAAGTTTAATCCTGATTGGTTTTCGGAATTTAACAATTGGTTGGAATATAGTGTATCAAAAGATGCTTCATTTTGTTTGTATTGTTATCTTATGAGACCTAACATTAGAGATCAAAAGATTGGTTTTCGGAATTTAGCTTATTTGCATTTTGAAACTTTGGATTTCTTTTATAATGATATTATATATTTTGTAGTACCTTGTGATATTTTACTTTTGTGAAAATATTAGAAATTATTTCTTTCTCCCACTAAGAAAACTTTCTAGATCCGCCACTGATTTGGACACAACAACAAACTTACCATTGTGCCAAGGCTCACCCTCAATGATGAAAAGATGAAAAGGGAAGGTATGTTTTTTATGTCATAGGCAAGAGGTAAGCTTAGGAGGCTAAGCCCCCTTAGAGGAAACTTTTTCGTGGAGACAATTCTTTGCTGATCTTTATTAGAAAAATGGATAGGGACTAACTCCCAAAAGTTAGCTCAAGGGAGGAGGGTTGTCCAAGTCTTATAAGGAGTATCCTAGCCATGTCCCTAGCCAATGTGGAACATCTTGACACTCTTCAAATGAATTAATTTACGAAAATCCATAAGATCATAGTAGAGCCAAAAAAGGGTAGCTTTCTCACACACACACACACACACACACACACACACACACATAAAGCTATAAATCCACAATCTAAGGTTGGTGGGACAGTAAACTAGCACACCCAAGTTATATACAGTTATACACAACATTGGTAATCTGAAGGAATTTTCTTTTCCTAATGTTTTTACTAAGAACACATCATCCTTCCACCTATAATTATCATATGTTTCATTGTATTATTGTATGAATATAAAACTCCATAAAAGATATAATCCACGATTTTGCTAGAGTATAGACTGCATGATATTATACACTGACAAAAATCAAGGATATTTCTCACCTAAGAATTCCAGTTCCACAACCTACATCCATAACCACAGCACTATTTAATAGTGATGGATTCTTCAAAATTGCTTGGCCATAAGCATCCATTCTCACCTACATAAAGATAGATATTACTTTAATAAAATGGTGATAGCATGGTTAAAGAGCTTCAGTATGTCAATTTATTGTAGGGACACAACAATTTAGTTAAATTTAAAGCCAACAAATGAGATGCACATCCTATACCTTGTCACTTAACATCTCTCGATGGATACCAAATGAACTGTAAGAACCAAAATAACTTTCATTGATCTTCTTAATATGCTTTGCAATGTGATTTTGAGAATTAACCATCAAATGTCCTTCTGGATCCTTATCACAGCACAAAACATGTCCTCTTGAGTCCTTACCATTAATAAGTTCCTTTGAAGAACCAGCCTTGTTCAAATGATCATTAGAGACAGAAGCAATCTCATGTTTGTCATCATCAACTACCACATTATTCACAACATCTTGATCGTCATGGATACTCTCTCCAATGTTCATTAGATCCTTTATAAGATCTTCATCAATTGGAGTAATTTGTTCATCTTCACCTTCTTCGTCACAATCACCAAAACTGTACAACAGTGAATCATCTTGCATGAAAGGTATCAGATACCTATCATCGTTCCACAAAGTCTTTATCTCATGAAAGTCAACTACATCATGCAAATGATTCTGAAGATCAAGGTTGGACTGGCATGTTAATCCACAACTCCAACATCTGTTCTCTGCCACCTAGAAAAAAAAAAAAGCAGAAGAAAACACCAGTTAGCAAGATACACAAGTAAAATAAGTAAACAAATGAAATTTTATATATAGTCCACATACAAAATAATGTTGAAGGATTATTTACCAGAAGGAAACAACAAAACTAAACAAAATTATAAGACAGAATCAACACTGTTAAAATGTCTACATATAGCTAGTGTGTGCAACTTACATAATTTGCTCGTTACCTTTTCCATTTTTTTTTCTCATAAACCAAAGTAACAGATTAAAAGAGGGAAATTCGCTGCATAAACAATCCCTAAATCGACAACGAAAGGAACAAGTAACACTAACAAACGCCAAAATCATGAAAAAGACAAACTGCAATTTTCAAATCTAAAATCCAAAATATACAAATTCCCTTGACTCCACTTCATCATTCCCAAAAATCCCAACCTCAAGAAACATTCATAACAATAATTTGGATTCTCTTTGGTAAGCAAAACAATGTCATATTTGTTATATTTTAAGAAAATAACACTGAGTCAGTGACTACTAGTATGATTGCTTTGCGTCATTCTCTTTAGGAGAAGATCCTAAGAAGAGTGCTACTGTGCTAGTAACATTCTCTCTCTCTCTCTCTCTCTCTCTCTCTCTCTCTCTCTCTCTCTCTCTCCCCCTCCCTCCCTCTATTATTCATTAAAATTTATTGAAAGTCATTAAACGGCGGAGTGAGACCCACAAAATTACACGATTTCTAATAAATTTTAATAAGACAGGTAGTATTTCTCAAGATCCTTATCCAATTTTGCAACTTTGTCAATTCAGAAAAAGGCATAGAAGAGAACGGTAACATTTACCTGAAAGCGGATGAAGTTAATGAGCTTGAAGGAGGCATAGAAATCCAAGCTAAGAGTTGTTCTAATCGCGTGGAAATCGAAGCGGTGAAGGGAGGCGCAGTGGTCGAACAAGGATCCGCACGAACTGTACCGGGATTCACAGAAGAGACACACGAATTCAGATTCGCGCTGCTCTCCTTCTTCGTCTTCCCCTTCCCAATCGTCCCAAACTTGTTCCTCTTCTTCTTCTTCGCTTTCGTCCTCGTCTTCTTCCATTCTGTTTTGTTGTTCTTCTTCTTGTTGCTTTTGTTTGTTGTCGCTGAATGCCATTAGTGAAGAAACGCTTAAACCCTTTTTAAAAACCCTAAAATGAGGGAACTTGTTGTGTATATATTGTAGCGGGTTCAAGAAAAAGTCCTGTCGTGTAATGTCCAAGGCTTTACTTCCTGTAAGACATTTTGATTAGTTTTAGTTTTTTTTATTAATTAAAAAAAGTATTTGATTGTTTGATAAAGAAAGACATTTTAGCATTTAAAATTTAATTAGACAAATATCAACAATATTCATAGCAACGGAAATTAATAGGATGTAAAAGATATATATTTCAATTATTAACAGATACTTAGAAAAGAAAATAAAAATTAATGCATTCAAGTAACATGAATAGGTTTGATTTAGTGAGTATATCATACATTCAAACTTACAAAGCCTTAACCACAAATTCATTATTAGTAATTCCCAATAAATTATGTTGGAACCCCACATGCATCATGAAACAAATTATGCATAGCAGGTTCAACATTAGTAAAAAAAAAAAAAAAAAAACTCAATGCGTATTTAGTCACCAATAGAATAAATAGTATTTATTAATATTCAACAATTAACTTGAATTGAAAAAGAAAAAATAACTTAATACCATTGTGTTTGAAAATGCACAAAATAACAAATCCTTTTTTTTATCCATTCAAAATAACAAAACTAGTTGTTTATATTAATATAACAAAATGCATACATAATATAATATTATATTAATTGACAAAATATAGCATGGATCGCAATTCAGTTAAAAAATCCAGATTCCTCAATTGCAATTTAACAATGAACGAAATTGACCGTGATCGTATAACAAATATGAACGCGCAATAATAAGTGAAATCAAAAGAATGTAATAGATGACGATTAGGTTATAAATCATATAAAAGTTGGCTTGAGACCAAATGTAAGATAAATAAATCTACCAAAAATGAATGAGTTTATAACACTGACATAACACTTACTTGTTGAAGATATGATCATAAAGATGAGAATGGTCTGTGCATAGTATGACTTGCAGAAATCCAAAAGCCAAGTCTTTCTTTCCCTGATCACATTCTCCTTATACTACTGTGTTCAATGGGGCAAACTCAATAGAACAATTGATAACATGATGACAAAGGAGACTTAGCCTTGCTATTTATTAACCCTAAACACCTCCTGTAACACCCCAAATTTTATAATGATCTAAGCATTTGTTGAACATGTTTTATATATATTATTAATCAGTAGAATTTTCTGATCTTTAGAATATACAATTTCAGGAGAAATTCAATTGTTTTCCGGACAGCGTCGGTACACGTTGTATAAATTAGAAATTTCAAATTGAAGCAGAATAAGATGAGACAAGACTCATATAACAAGAAATAATTTGTAGAGTTAGAAACTATACAGTTGTGACAAAAAAAATCTTAGAATAGAATTACTATGAATTTTATACGGTAATAACTTTGAAATTTTATTCAGGAAAATTCAAGCAACAGAAAAATATGAAAAAAATGATAAATAGAATCTGTGGAATTTTCTCTTAATTATAAGAGGTATAGACTTATTTAATAAAATATTTAAGTAATTTTGATGGTCAGAAGTAGAACAGACCAATCAGAATTAAGATAAGAGCAGTTTTGTATGTAAGGTCTGTGTAGCACTCGACTGTTTGTGAGTTATCTGTATTGTAACTGAAGTCAGTTTCTAAAAATCTCTAGAGTTATATTATTCAATATTATCTTTTAGGTAGAAGAGTTCGAATGTGTGAAGTTATCTTGAAATTGGACTCTTTTTCTTCATAAAAGGTGATACATGTACACAAGGAGAACCACACAATTTTCTCCTCTTTAAAGGAAATAACAACATGGTATAGAAGGAGGAAGGGAAGATAAAAATATTCCCCTTGGCTATGGTATTCACGTGAAGTAGAGGAAAAAAGGGAATAAGGTGGTTTGTCATATTTAAAAATTGATAAGTTATGATAAGTATAAAATATCTTAAGATTCATGAATTAAAGTGATAAGGTGCCATCATGAAAGTTTAAGAAATGTCTATCCACTTGTAAGCCACCATGAATGAAGGGATAAGAAGTCATCGTGCCTTGAAAGATAATTACACAAGGTGGCATGAAAGGAAGAAAAATCTTCTCTTTTTCCCTTGATAATCACGTGAAAGAGGGAATAGGAAGGGAGGATATTTCATAACTTACATACATGATATAAGGACAAGTGGAAGACACTTGGAAGAAAGACATCATGACTTAGGAGATTTTTGTATAAAGTGGAAAGATATTTAGAAGAGTAATTATGAGTTTAGTTAAGATGTAATGGAATGAGAAGAAACTAATTTATAATGGAACTAGATGAGAGTAACTAACTAGAAAGGGTAATTATGTCTTTAAATATTTTATTATTTTCCAAACCCTATATAAAGGGAGGAGGGCCTTAAATGGAAGTCACTTTCAAGACTCCATTTCTACAACAACTCACGTGAATCTCTCCCTCCCATCTCTTTCATTTCACTTTCATCCTTTCCTTTTCAAGACATAAATTAAGTAAGAAGAGACCCTACTTCCCTTGGAAATCATGTGTAGAAGGCTAGCACTTTTGGGAAAGTTTGTCAAGCTTTATAAGGAGTTATCAGGTATGTATAGGGAAGTTTTATGATAATGATAGTTTAAGTGTTACTTGTGTTTGAATAAGTGTTTGAAGTTTTGTGAAATATGACTTGTATCTGAGTAATTGTTGGATTTAAATTATAGTTATATGATTGAGTGCCCGAATGAAGTTTTATACTTGTTGAGTGTTCTATGAATCTTTGTTCATGAATGATATGTTGAGTTTCCGTACATGAAGTAATAAGCTAAGTTCAGTACATGATTTATGTTGAATTTCTAAGAAAATTATGTGAGACAGTGATTGGAGTCTGATGTTGAAAATAAATTTGAGTTTATAAAATGAATGAGGTATGCATAAATGAATCAGTCTCATGTGTCTCATAGAGTTGCCTCAGAGAGGAGGTGTGTCAGATAACTGCAGGAACGAAGTCCGTGCGTTCAGGCAGAGGGTCTGAACTGGGGGGTGACTCTTGCGGTGGGGAATCACACCACCCATGATGATCACATGAGTATGGGTGAGAACCTATGCAACACCGGGAGACCCTGACTGATCGGAGAAGTTCTGTGCCACTGGGATGGGGTTATCTTGACAATTGGTATCACATGTTCATGATGTTGAGAGTTTGGGAGAATCATGCATCATATAAAATTAGAACTGAAATAAGAGGACGCTGTTATAAATAACTAACACTGAATATAACCTGTTGCTTAAATTATATTTATCATAAACTTACCCTATGTTTTGTGTCTGTGGTTGACACCTGCTATGACCTCGATTTTATTCGGGCGAGCAGATGAATAGCAAAGAGAGAGACTGCCTAGCTGTCTACAAGAAGAAGATTTTGTTTAAAGATATGTTGTTTGAATATATATTCTTTTGTTACAGAATGTTCTAGTTATTTGTATTATGTAATAAAATCAGTGTTAGTTTGTACTTTTATTATATGTTACTTCAGGTTTATAAATATTAATCAGTGATGAAATTTTCTTGGAGTTTCAGTTATTGACAAAATTTTATTATATTCAATTGGGTGCTCTTAAGTAAGTTGAAAAGAATTTTCATTAAAAATTAATAATAACAAGATTGTAAGTTGAGGCGTTACACCTCCCATTATGGGCCCAAAGGTTAGGCCCACACTGTTTTCTCACATTAATTAGAATTAGGTGTTCAAAGCCCGTAAATAATTAAGGACATTGTTAGTGGGCTTAAGTATCATCAAATGGATAATTATATTACCTGTTTGTGGCAAAATAAAATATTACAATTAATTGTAATCCACAAGAATATTATGGAAAAATTCTAAGAAAATGCTTAAAATAACACTTCAGAGTTAGTCTTCAAGCTGTAGTAAATGATGCTGAAGAAAAACAGATTGCCAGTCCTGTAGTCAAAGAATGGTTGGATGAGCTCCCACAAGCTTTCTTTGATGCTGACGATTTGTTGGATGAAATTAGCACTGAGGCTTTGAGATTGAAACTGGAAGCCAAGTCTCTGAGTCAATCCATAGTCATGAGGTGCTAGATTTTCTTTCTTCTTCTTTCAACCAATTTCAAAAAGTTATCCATTCAAAAATACAAACATTGTTTCAAAGATTAGAACAATTTGAATTGTAGAAAGACATTCTTCAACTGAAAGAAGGTGTTTCCAGCAGTGTTTGGCATGGGACTCCTACGAGTTATGTGGTAGATGAATCCACTATTTATGGTAGAGAGGATGACAGAAAGGAACTTAAAAATATTTGATGTCAGAAGATGCTAGTGGTTGTAAAATATGAGTGATTTCCATTGTGGGCATGGGAGGGCTTGGTAAAACAACACCTGCTAAACTCTTTTACAATGATCAAGATGTAAGAGAGAAATTTGATTTGAAAGCATGGGCATATATTTCAAAGGATTTTGATGTTTGAAGGGTTACTGAAACCATTCTTGAATTTGTCGTTGTCAAACAAATCCATACAAATAACCTGAATATTTTACAACTGAAGTTGCAACAAAGCTTAAGCCATAAAAGATTTTTGCTTGTATTGGATGACATATGGGATGGAAGCTATGTTGATTGGAACAATCTAATGAGCATTTTTAGTGCTGAAAAAATGGGTGGTAAAATCATCATCACAACTCGAGATGAGAGTGTTGCAAGAACCATGCAAACCTTCTTACCTATCTCCCATATGAGATCTTTTGCTAGTGAAGTCTGTTGGTCTTTACTTGCAAAACATGCATTTGGAGCAATTAATTGTAGCAAAGAAGTTATTGGTAGAGAAATTGCAAAAAAATGTGACGACTTACCATTAGTTGCAGTAGCACTTAGGGGTCTTCTTCACACCAAATTATCAGAAGATTATTGGAACAAGGTATTAAAAAGTAACATTTGGAATTTGCCAAATGCTAAGGTGCTACCAACTCCATTATTGAAGAGGACCAAGAATTGAGAGGTCCCATGATAAGGGCAAGATCAAAGGAAGCACAAGAAACATTGGATCATGAAGTGAACTACTTTCTTTCTCAAGCATTGGGCCAACATATCAACCTTGCCTTGAGTCCAAAGACCAACCCGAAAGAAGAGCTCAGATTGCTCCAATTGATTCAAATGAGTGAAGAGCCAAAAACCAATGAGTGAAAAACTCATATTGCTCCAATGTTTTGAAATAACTTGAGTTTTACATGTCTGTTTTAGGTATTCTTTGATGCGTTCAAAAGCTTTGAAGATTTCCTACAAGTCATATTTCGAGTCTCAAGTCTAAATTCTGCATCTATGATGATGAAAATTGGACAAAAAGTTCAGCTCAAAGTTATTTACGAAAATTACTTTTTGTTTAGATTTTTTTAGTGTAATTTGGAATTAGGAATATGTAGCTGAAGTCCCACATTGGAAAGAAATAGGAGATAGGCACCACTTGTTGACTATAAAGATCCATTCATTTGTCTTATGTACTCACCTTAGAATTGAATAAAAACTTTGCACTTTTCAAAGTGTGTGAGAGGAAGTTCCTCTTAGGTTCTTAATCGGACCAAACATGATTCTTATCAAAGGTTTTTATAATCTTTGTGGCGAATCCCCACATGACTTATCACTCTTCATAAGTTGTGGCATCTTCTTCCATTTCTTGTCTTTTCTGCCTTTTTTTAGCATTTTGTTCGTGTTAAATTCGTTACTTTTGCGCTGCACTTTTATTCATATTATCTTTATCTTTGTTTCACTTTGTCAAACACTTGGCGTGCACCTTTTTCTTTCCAAGAGCATCTTTCCTTTGTTATAACAATAAGCCTTTTCAAGAAAGATCCATAAAACAATGAACCCTCGTATTGGTTCATATCATTTTTTTCTCTCTTCCTAGCTCTGTATTGTCTTTGTTTGGCCTTCTTATTTTGAGTGTGTCTTTCTTTGTTACCTTTTCTAGTTTGTCTTTTAAAATTCCTTTCAATTGTTGTCTTTGTGGTTTTCCTTTCGTTTAGCGAATCCAGTGAGCAACTCTTGTGAGGATAGCTACAATTTTCAAAAAAAAAAAACTTTTGATTTTGAAATGCGACTGATCTTGTTAAGAACCTAAAGAGAACTTTGAGTGGTAAAAGGCAAGAGCATAATCAGAGGATGGAGGAAAGGATGGATAGAAGAGTAATGCATAGGTCTAAAACCTCCATTTAAAGGAGTGGCGGTGGAGATGAAGAGAAAGAGAGAGAGAGAGAGAGAGAGTCCTAGGAGGCATGAGGATAGGCGAAGGAATGAAATGAGGCATAAGAAAAATAATAGAGAAGAAAGACCTAGGAGGAGAAATGAGAGAGATGAAGGACTTGATGAGGTTAAAATTAAAATACATAAATTTCAAGGAAGGAATCACCCCGAGACTTATTTGGAGTGAGAGATGAAAATAGAGCAAATCTTTTACTGCAATAACTATAGAGAAGACAAAAAGGTGAAATTGGCAGCCATAGAATTTACAGATTATGCTTTAATTTGGTGGGACCAAATATAAAATGAGAGAAGGAGAATAGGAGATGAACCAGTGAATACTTGGAGGGAGATGAAAGCAATTATGAGAAAAAGATATGTTCCTCCCCATTACCATAGGGAGCTTCACAATAAACTCCAAAAACTCACTCAAGGGACTCTAAGTGTGGATGAGTATCATAAGAAGATGGAGGTTGCCATGGTACAAGCAAATGTTGTTGAAGAATCGGAAGCTATCATGGCGCACTTCTTACATGGGCTCAATAGAGAGATACAAGATGTTGTGGAGCTACAACATTATGTCGAGCTTGGGGACTTAATCCATCAATTGATCAAAGTTGAGCAACAACTCAAAAGGAGGTATTCTAACCGAAAACCTTCTTCAAGCTTCAAGCATTCCTCTTGGAAAGATAGACAACCCAAAGAAGATCCACCCGCATAGGCCAAGGAAGGTAAAATCTCTAAAAACTCCAGTCCTTTGGTTTCTACTAATAATGCTTCTTCTTCTATCACTCAAAAAACCAGGAACATCAAGTACTTTAAGTGCTTGGGCACTAGTCACATTGCCTCACCATTCTCCAATAAGCGTGTCATGGTGTTAAGGGACAATGAGCACATTTCTAGTGACTTATGCCCCGAAAAAGCAATTAAAAGTAAGGAGGAAGATGATTGTGAAGCTTATGCTCCAGAAAGTGACTTGTTAATGGTAAAAAGGCTCTTGGGAAATCAAATTGTGATTGATGACTAGAGCCAAAGAGAAAACATCTTCCACACAAGATGTATCATTCAAGGGTGAGTGTGCTCCTTGATCATAGATGGAGGAACTTGCACCAACATGGCAAGCACTCGCTTGGTGAGCAAACTCGATCTTAGTACGATTTTTGCGCCCATACAAGCTCTAATGGCTAAGTGAGAATGGTGAGTTAGTTGTTAATCAAGAAATGATGGTAAGTTTTTGCATTGGTAAGTACAAGGATGATGTTTTGTGTGATGTTGTGCCTATGAAGGCCGGCCATATTTTGCTAGGAAGGCCTTGGCAATTTGATAAGCATGCTATTTATGATAGTTTTACTAACAAGTTTTATTTTTATCATGATTCTCGAAAAATAACACTTGTACCTCTTTCTCCTAAAGAGGTATGCCAAGATCAAGTTGCTTTGAAAATAAAATGAGAACAAGAAAAAAGATTTCTAAAGCTAAACATGAAGAGCATGATAAAAGCCAAACTCTTGTGCTTGAGAGAATGATAGAAAACTTATTTCCTGGGGAGAGTGATATCAAGAAGGCATGTTTGGCAAAACAAGAAATGTACATTTGCGTGTATAAGGACTTGTATTTGAATTCTAACTCCAACCCTCTTCCTAGTGTTCTTGATTCTCTCTTGCAAGAATTTGAAGATGTGTTTCCAAAAAGTGTCCTACCCGGTTTACCTCCCTTAAGGGGGATTGAACACCAAATGGATTTTGTGTCGGGGGCCTCTTTGCCCAATAGACCTGTCTATCGGTCCAACCCTCAAGATACATAAGAGATACAAAAACAAGTTGAGGAGTTGTTGCAAAAAGGTTGGGTAAGAGAAAGTTTGAGACCTTGTTCTGTCCCGGTAATCCTTGTTCCTAAAAAGGATGGCACTTGGTGAATGTGTACTGATTGTAGAGTTGTTAATAATATAACTGTTAAATATAGACACCTCATTCCCTGTTTGGATGGTTTGCTTGATGAATTGTATGGTGCATGTTATTTTTCAAAAGTTGATTTTAAAAGTGGGTACCATCAAATTCGCATAAGGGAAGGGGATGAGTGGAAAACAACTTTCAAAACAAAGTATGATTTGTATGAATGGTTGGTAATGCCTTTTGGACTTACAAATGCTCATAGTACTTTTATGAGACTCACGAATCATGTTTTAAGGGAGTTTTTGGGAAAGTTTGTGGTTGTGTACTTTGATCACATCTTGATCTATAGCATGACATTAGAAGAACATATTTAACACCTTAGGGTTGTTATGCATGTGCTTAGAAATGAAAAGTTGTGTGCTAATCTAGAAAAATGTGTTTTTTGTATTGATCATGTAGTTTTCCTAGGCTTTGGGGTAAGTTCCAAAGGAGTCCAAGTGGATGAAGAAAAGATAAAAGCTATTAGAGAGTGGCCTACCCCAAAATCTGTGAGTGAAGTGAGAAGTTTCCATGGGTTAGCTAGTTTCTATAGGTGGTTTGTGAAAGATTTTAGCACCCTAGTTGTGCTTTTAAACGAAGTGGTTAAAAAGAATGTGACTTTTAAGTGGTTGGGGGGGGGGGGGGGAGGGGAAAGAAAGGAGTTTTAATGCCCTAAAAGAAAAGTTAACTCAGGCACCCATACTTGTCTTGCCTGATTTTTCCAAATCTTTTAAGCTTGAATGTGATGCATCAAATGTGGGTGTTAGAGCTGTTTTGTTACAAGGGGGTCATCTTATTGCATACTTTAGTGAAAAGTTGCATGGTGTTGTTTTGAATTACTCCACTTTATGATAAGGAATTGTATGCACTCATAAGGACTCTTCATACTTGAGAACATTACCTTTTGCCCAAACAATTTGTCATCCATAGTGATCATGAATCACTCAAATATTTGAAGGGGCAAGGTAAGCTAAATAAAATGCATGCTAAATGGGTTGAATTTCTTGAACAATTTCCTTATGCCATTAAACACAAGCAAGGAAAAGTGAATGTTGTGGCTGATGTTCTTTCTAGGAGATATACTTTGCTTGCCATGCTTGAAACAAAGTTGCTTGGTTTTGAACACATTAAGGAGTTGTATATGCATGATGATGATTTTTCCAAGATATTTGTTGCATGTGAAAAGGGGGCGCATGATGGGTATTTTAGGCATGATGGGTTTCTTTTCAAAGAAAAATATTTGTGTGTGCCTAAATGTTCTTTACGTGAACTCCTTTTGAGAGAAGCACATGAGGGGGGACTGATGAGTCATTTTGGGATACAAAAGACTTGGGATATGTTGCATGAGCATTTCTATTGGCCTGGAATGCGGCGTGATGTGCATAAGTTGTGTGCTAGATGCATAGTTTGTAAAAGGGCTAAATCAAAAGTTTTGCCACATGGCCTATACACTCCTCTTCCTATTCCCAATTCTCCTTGGACCGATTTGTCTATGGACTTTATGCTTGGTTTGCCTCAAACTAAAAGAGGAAAGAATTCCCTTTTGTGATTGTGGATAGGTTTTCAAAGATGACTCACTTCATACCTTGCCATAAGGTAGATGACACCACCCATGTGGCAGATTTGTTCTTCAAAGACATAGTGAGACTTCATGGGATGCCCCAAAATATTGTTTCTGATGGGGACTCTAAGTTCCTTAGCCATTTTTGGAGGACCCTTTTGGAATAAATTTGGTACTAAACTTATTTTCTCCACCACTTGCCATCCACAAACAGATGGACAGACCGAAGTTGTGAACTAGACCCTTTTGGCCTTGTTGAGGTCAATCATCAAGAAAAATGTCAAGACATGGGAAGAATGGTTGCCTCTTGTTGAATTTGCTTATAATAGAACTGTCCATTCTACAACTAGTTGTTCTTTCTTTGAGATTGTGTATGGGTTCAATCCCCTCACTCCTATTGATTTGTTGCCCTTACCTAACATTTCTTCTTTGAATCATAGGGATGGTAAGGCCAAAGTCGAGTATGTGAGGAAGTTCCATGAACAAGTTAAAGCACAAATTGAGAAAAAAATGGAGCAATATTCTAAACAAGTAAACAAAGGAAGAAGAAGAGTTGTTTATGAACCCAAAGATTGAGTTTGGCTCCACATGAGAAAAGAAAGGTTTCCTAACAAAAGGAAATCAAAACTTTTGCCTAGAGGAGATGGATCCTTCCAAATCTTGGAGAGGATCAATGACAATTCTTTCAAAGTTGACCTCCCCTGTGAGTATGGGGTAAGCGCCACATTTAATGTTGCTGACCTAAGTTCTTTTGATGTAGGTGATGAAGATCCAAATTCGAGGACGAATTCTTTTAAAGGAGGGGATTGTGATGAGGACAAAGAATTGAGAGGCCCCATGACAAAGGCAAAATCAAAGGAAGCATAAGAAACATTTGATCATAAAGTGAATTACTTCCTTTCTCAAGCATTGGACCAACATATCAATCTTGCCTTGACTCCAAAGACCAATCCAGAAAAAGAACTCAGATTACTCCAATTGATTCAAATGAGTGAAGAGTCAAAGACCAATGAGTAAAGAGCCCATATTGCTCCATATTTTAAACATAACTTGAGTTCTAGATGTCCGTTTTAAGCATTCTTTGATGCATTCAAAAGCTCTGAAGATTTCCTACAAGTCGTATTTCTAGTCTCAAGTCCTAATTCTATATATATGATGATGAAAATTGAACGGGAAGTTCAGCTCAAAGTTATGGATGAAAATTACTTTTTGTTTAGATTTTTTTAGTGTAATCTTGAATTAGGAATATGTGGCTGAAGTCCCACATTGGAAAGAAAGAGGAGAAAGGAACCACTTCTTGGCTATAAATAGCCATTAATTTGTCTTATGTACTCACCTTGGAATTGAATAAAAATTTTGCACTTTTCAAAGTGTGTGAGAGGAAGTGCTTCTTGGGTTCTTAATTGGACCAAAAATTAGTTTTTATCAAAAGTTTCTATAATCTTTGTGGCGAATCCCCACGAGAGTTATCACTCTTCATAAGGTGTAGTGTCTTCTTTCATTTCTTGTCTTCTCCTCCTTTTTTATTTAATTTTTTGTAACATTTTGTTCGTGTTAAATTCGTTATTTTTGTGCTGCATTTTTCTTCATATTATCTTTATCTTTGTTTCGCTTTGTCAAACTCTTGGCGTGTACATTTTTCTTTCTAAGAGAAGCTTTCCTTTGTTATAACAAGAAGCCTTTTCGAGTATGATCCGTAAAACAATGAACCCCCGTATTGGTTCATATCAACTGTTGAGCTATCATTATCTTCCTGCTCCTTTAAAACAATGTTTCACATACCTGTCAATATTTCTAAAGAACTCCATGTTAGAAAAGGAGATGGTAGTTCGGCTATGTATTGCAGAAGGCTTGGTATGTCATTCCAAAAGTCACAAAACTATGGACGAAGTAGGTGATGAATACTTTGATGAACTAGTATCAAGGTCACTAATACATCGAGGATGGATGTGACTCAGTGGGGAAAAAAACTTTAAAATGCATGACCTCGTCAATGATTTAGCCACAATGATTTCATCTTCATATTGTATCAAGTTTGAGGATACAATATCACATACATGTGTTGAAAGAGTTCGTCATTTTTCATACAAAAAAGAGGAAGTATGATTTTTCCAATAGATTTGATTATCTTTATGGATCACAACGTCTGTGTAAGTTCATAGCCTTACCATTAAGACTATGGTGGTTAAGAAGTGGTTGGTTTACCTGCCATAACTTGTCAAACAAGGTAGTACATGACTTGTTACCAGCATTAAGACAGGTAAGGATGTTGTCCTTGTCACACTATTCTAATATAACTGAGTTGCCTGATTGTCTTGGAAATTTAATTTACCTTCGATATTTAGATCTTTCTAACACTAGAATTGACAGATTGCCAGACATAACATGCAAGCTGTAAAATATGTAGACCTTGTTGTTATCCAATTGTTCGTTACTTACTGAATTGCCTGAGGACATTGGAAATTTGATTAATCTATGACACCTAGGCATCAGTGGGACTAAATTGAAGAAGATGCCTGCACAAATAACCACACTACAAAATCTTCAAACCCTGTCCTCCTTTGTCATCAGCAAACTTCAAGATGGAGCGAAGGTTGGAGAGCTTAAAAAGTTTTCCTATCTAAAAGGGAAACTTTCCATTTTGAAGCTACAAAATGTAGTTGACCCCTCCAAAGCTTTCCAAGCAAATTTGAAGAAGAAAGAACAAATAGATGAGTTAGCATTTGAGTGGGATTACGGTATGACTAAAGACACACACATTGAGAGGCTTGTACTTGAACAGCTACAACCTCCAATAAATTTGAAGAAACTGACTATCAAATTCTATGGTGGAACCAGCTTTCCAAATTGGTTGGGCAATTCTTCATTTGGAAACATGGTGTGCTTATGCTTGAGTGGCTGTTATCATTGTTGGTCACTGCCAACCCTTGGGCAATTATTTAGTCTCAAAGAACTCTACATTTCTGGGATGAAATCAGTCAAAATTGTTGATACTGAATTCTATGGAAGTGGTTCACCTTCATTTCAACCATTTCCCTCTTTGAAGATTTTGAGCTTTGAGGGGATGCCAAAGTGGGAGGAATGGGGCTTGATTTGAGATAAATTTATAGAGTTTCCAGCCTATCATACCTGTCTCTCAAGGATTGTCCTAAACTCAAAGGAACTTTACCTAGTAATCTTTCTTCAATTGATTTTGACTTATCTGGTTGTCCTCTATTGGTTCCAATGTCTTCCCATAGCATTGCGATCTCTCACTTTACGTGATTGTGAGAACCTGAAATTCCTCCCTCATGAATCCTTGCACAATTACACATCACTTAAGGATTTGATAATATATAGTAGCTGTTATTCACTAACTTCCTTTACCTTGGGCTGTCTCCCTGTGCTTAAAACTCTTGACATTTCTCATTGTAAATCCATTCCTATTGCAGAAAATGCTTCCCAGAGTCTCTCACTTCTTCAACATTTGAGCATATGCAGATGTCCTGAATTTGGCTCATTTCCAGAGGGGTGGATTTCCCACTCCTCACCTCACTCATCTAGAGGTGTTGCTCTGTGGCAGCTTAATTCACTCCCGGAACCAATTAACACTCTTGTTTCTCTTCAAGATTTGAACATTGGTGATCTTCCAAATCTTGGGTCTTTTGCAAAAGAGGGTTTGCCTATCAAGTTACAGAGTTTATTGTTTGCACTCCTGGGAGATTCTGGACAACAACTATCTGTGAGTGGGGTTTGCAAGGGCTCACTTTTCTTTCATCATTTCATATTGTAGGCGATGAAATTTTGAATGTGCTTATGAAAATTATAATGCCATTGCTGCCTATGTCTCTTGTGTCCTTGGGAATATATAATCTTTGTGACATCAAATACTTGGATGGGAAATGGCTTCAACATCTCACATCTCTTGAAAGCCTTGATATTTCAAATGCTTGCAAACTGGAATCCTTACCTGAAGAGGGATTGCCTTCCTCTCTTTCAGTATTGGCCATCGAGGATTGTCCGTTATTAGAAGCAAGTTGTAGCAACGGAGGCAAAGAGTGGCCTAAGATTTCTCACATTCCATGCTTAATTATCAACTGGAAAGTTATCATATAAGTGTTCAGGTGAGTAACTAAATAGCTACTTGCGTGATTTTTGCCATCACATATTTTGAGTTTTCAGTTTCCTTATAGTGTTTGTTTTATTATGAATTTATGTGTGAAAGCCTCTATTATTTGTTGCCATCATTGGGAACGAGTCTACAATACTGATCCAGACTTTGAAGAATCTTAAAGCTTAATACGAAGTTGAATCTGAAGATCCTTGTTGCTGAGTTGTAGATTCTGCCATCATCCTTGTCTACTGGATGATCTTGACGGATCATTGTTTGAAGATGGCAAATGCTATCTCTATTTTCCTTTCTTCTGTTGTAGTTTCCATTAGCATGTAGCAGTTGCAGTGTTGTCCCAAATCCTCTGTTCCTTTGTCCTATATTTTATTCATGAGACCTCGCATTCTGCGTCATTTGTACATCTTGATACTATAAAATTTCATTACCGCCTATACTTAATCTTTCTCTGATCCCTCATAAATCCTTGCATTCAAATTTAGTCTCTTGTTTTTTTAGTACAAATTGGCCACTTACCTAAGTCTAGCCAAATTTTTTTTGATTGATGTCTAGCCAAGTTCTATCATACTAAATACGACAATATCGCTCTTTTAATCTGCCTCACAAGATTTGGGGTATTGTGGAATTTTATACTTTTACTTTTGCCTATTTATGCACTAATAGAATTAGGTAGTTCTTAAATGTATGATGGCCTATATGGGAAGATGATATCACCAATTTGGCCATGCAAGAACATCTCAAAAAATACAAGTGTTAGTAGATGAAATAGGGCCCGTAGATTGGCGTTGCGTCATCAAGATTAAATTAAAATTAATGTGGGCTAAACTTTTGAATTTGATCACTTGATCCTTTTCTAGATTAAGAACAAGAGTTTGTTACCAAGAGCTCGACACAAAGAGAGGTAGAGGTCGACCGAAACTTACCTGAAAAAAGGTAGTTAAACAAGATTTAATGGAGTGAGATATAGACTGGCGGACGGAGTGGAGAAAAGCTATAAGCTTGGTGAAGGGTTAAAGCCATTAGTAGTTTTATGTTCCAGTCGTTCCCTTGTTTTAGTTCTTTTCCTCTTCTTTTTTCCCTTCTTCCTTTCACCATTTATTCTCTCTTTTGTCTTATTTCCACTTTTTTCTTCCCCTCTCCCTTTCTCTTTCTGTCTCATTTACGATTTATCATTGGGTTCATCTACCACCGACCCCAATTGACTTAGGTTAAAGGTGTTGTTGATGTTGATGTTGTTGATCCTTTTCTAGATATAATTCGATGATGTCTTCTTAGTTGGATTGTCCATACTTTTGTCAAAGGTCTTTTTGAAAATTTATGAACCTGAAAATGCACTTTTATGGTGAAGTAATATGTGCATTACTCTTTTGATTTCTGAATATCATAAGTTAGATACATACCTAGTTTTGGAACGGCTTAATGAAAAGGGACCAAAAGAGAGTTGACTAATTAGATTTCTTTATACAGTCACTAGTGTAATTTCAACAATTTCCTTCAGCAAGTGCCTCTACAGCCCCCAGTAATAAGGGTAATGGAAAAATTCAAGCAAGAAAGAAAGCGACAATATATCTGAACACATGCCTAAACAACATTTGTAGAAATTGTTTTTTGAAAACAAAGAGCTCATATTATTCCATTATGAAGATGAGATTGAATACAGTTTGGAATGAAATCAAAATACTGAAGACTAGCATGAAATATAGACACCCTTGCAAGACAATGGGAGACTTGATTAGCTTGTCTCGGAACATAACTAACTTATGAGTTAAGAATTAAGGGTAGAATCTCTTGGCTATGAAGAAGAATAGCTTCAACCGCTGAGTTTACAGAAACAGTTGTCGTGAGCCTTTCAACATATAAAGCAACATCTAACAACGTTTGTAGACGTGCACCATAGATACATACATGTATAATTTGAGCGGCTAACATAACTTTTATTTAATTAAATTTATGTAGTTTTTTTCTTCAAGAAAAGAATTCATTGTGTCATCACAGTGATTTATTTGGGTGGAAAAAAACAGAAAAATTCAAGAACATAATTAATTATAACTGAAGTGACAGAACACCACCAACAGTATATCCAAAGTTTCGTATCATCCCGCAATTCATGTGACAGAACACCATGCTGGCAACTTAAAGTGTAAGAGAATAATGAAAACTAGCCAAAGAAAACAAGAATACCACACCATGATCTATGACATCCAAAAAACTGATGTGCAGTAGACTCAATCTCAGTGTGACAATCAGGACCACTTCCGAAAAACATCCAATTTCTGCTGCAACATCTGTAACACATCCTCCTCCCATTGAAAAAGATCCCTCCTGCAACTCCACTTCCATACACATCTGATCCAAACCAATTTAATTAGTTTGGTTTGAATTATTAGATTGATTGGGTCAATTCGTTCCAATAAACACCTCCAGCGATGGTTGTCTTATCTAATTGAGGGTGTGTTTGAATTGGTGGTATAGGGTGGAATGAAGGATAGAGTGAAAGAAAAAGTTATTCTTTGTTTGATTTGTAAAAATAAAAATGAAATATCAGGGAAGAAGACAAATCATAATCCATTTCGTTTTGCTGCTTAACTCCAATTTGGAGTGCACTTGATCTTCTAAATTATAAAATGACTATCTTTTCACATTTTATTCTCTTGTGGATAATATATTTAAAATACAAATATTATTAGAATTAAGAAAATACAACTCTTTCTGTTCTTTCCCGAATAATGGAATGAAATGAAATGACATTTTTATTCCATTTCATTCTCTCTCTCTATCTTTTTTTTTTTTTAAAAAAATTCAAGTAAGGGTTAGATAGTTTACACATAGTCTTAAATTTAAACATTGTTGTCATTATTATATATATACTATAAAAAAGAAAAATACTAGTATATTTTTGCTTTTTGGTTAAAGTTTTACAACGATTGAGTAAACTATTGCACACCCAGGCTCAATTATACAGTATCATTTCAATGCTTGAGTAGAAACAATTGTTGTAGGGGAACTCTACCGATAATATCATAACAAAACTTCATCTAAAACTTCCAAGGTGATCCATTACTCTGTTTACTAATAGTTTTAGAAATAGTCAAAAGTAACCTCCTACAACAAGAGTAACAATCGATAGACACTTCAGCTAAATTAAAGTTTAAGTCAATGGGTTTACATATTTATTCTTTAGTGACAAATAAAATAAAACCAAAAACAATTAATTAACTAGAATAAAGATATTACAGAATAAAATTTCAAATAGAACAACCTATTGATGTTAAATCCATTAAAGTACAGGGTAACAACTTCCTGTAGACAACTCTATGAATTACTAACCTTTTGGTCTTTAATAGAGGAATATTTTCTCTACAGACCTTAACAATCGGTTAGAACTTGGAACAGGATAAACAACCAAAACATAAGCTTCTGGAATTGCTTGAGCCTGAAAAAGAAACTGCAATGTTTCATGATCACCTTCCTCGGAGGTCAGCTCTGGCACCACTCCTCCCCCATTAAGAAAGAGAAGCTAACAACAATTAAATTTCATTCCTAGTTGCAGCGAATATGCCTGAATCAAAATCGTGGAAGTCTTTTGCAAGGAAAAACAGAACACTCACTATTGAACCATTTGGATTTTGGATGAGCTACTTAAATAAGTATTTATTCCATAAACGCTTATTACCAACAAGCTTAAGCTTATTTTAACCGATTAAGCTTGTGAAAGTTATTTATAACTCTAGTTCTTGAAATGAGGTAGAAAATTTCATCAGAGGGCATAAATTATTTTCGTAAGCTTAACCACACAATTTCAATATTTAGCAAGTCCCTATATGATGGTTATGGTTTTCAATTGCAATCCACAACTGCAACTGTTGTTGCAATAATGCCATTTTGAGGACTTTGCTACCATATCACTATGCAATTATGGCTACATCAACCACATTTGCTTGGAAATTTTTGCAATATTATTTGCAACTCACTTTCACCAAGTGGGATAAGGCTTTTTTGTTATTTGTTTGTCTGCAACGCATTTATGATTGTAATGTAAAACTACTCATTTTGACACTCATATGACCACTTTGTTATGGATAATGATGCATGATATGCAATTAAATGAAAAATCTTAGGCCGATCTTTCCCTTCCTTGCTCTGTCAACTTGCATTTAACAACTACATTGCTTAATGATCAACATTGAAAGAGGAATGGAAGCCCTCTTATGGTAACAACTTAAGTTGACAAAAGTCAGAAATTTAAAGGCTTTCAAGTAGGAGTTTTTATGGTTTGGTTTGGTACAGATTTTAGATAAAATTCATCAAAAGTCAAAACCAAACATAAAAATGGTGGTTCTGTTTGGTTCAATTTGAATGCAATATCAAATCTGAACCAATGCGGTTTGTTTCAATGATTTATTTATTTTTTAAAAATTATATGAAATTCAAAATTGTTTTTAATTTTAGAACAACATAAAATAGCATCTAATAACCAATTGAGTCATGATTAATACTTGAAAATGGCATTTACAGTTTTACATGGCCAAAACAGTGAAGCGACAAAATAATCACATGATAATATCTGCATTACAAACCTCTTCTAAATGCATTATAGACTATATATATATTATCAATTTCCATAATCATGCTGGAATAACCTCTTTTATACCGAGCTGTTTTTATCCTCTGGTTGCAGAGAACTGCTTTTAGATGGGCCATCAAAACGTCATCACAGTTGTGTTTTACAAACACAATTTATGAGACAGACAGTCAGGCTCTTCACTCGAGATGGAAAAAACCAAATGTTCATGACTACTCGTACCATGCAGGGCTATTGAAGGACTGTGAGAACCTTACATGTAGAGGAAGATAACTACCATTGCTTCATACAAGACGAAGTGGAAATTTAGTGGCATATAAGCTAGCAAAATTAGTTTTTCATTTTCATGATATGTACTGGGTGGAGGATGTTCCTCACCAGATTTTGGTTATTCTTGAAGTCGATGTTATTTCCCTCGATGCCTATCTTGCTTTTCAATAAATGAAAGCGTTTAGCTAAAAAATAAAAGCATACACTCATAATTTAACATAACAAAAATGTCCAACACGCACATAATTGCATACTTAATTCCTACAACTAGAGTTAACAAACTATCTTCTCTTAAACTAAAATAAAATTTAACTCAATGCCATTAAATGTTTAATGTTAGCTGCATATAACATAAAACCTTGGAAATTTTATTAGCATAATAAAGATATTACAATGATGAAATTACAAACACAGCAATCTTTCGATCGTAAATCCATTTCACGACAGGCTGCAATCTTTCCATTGACAACTCTGTCAACTACTAACCTCTGGGGTTTCAGTAGAGGAATATCCAAATAGGAACCCAACAATCTGTTAGGAGGAACAGGATAACCAGCCAGCTCATAAACTTTGGAATTGCTGCTGCCTGAAAAATAAATAGCATAAATGTTAATTTCAGGACCACCTTTTTGGGATGCAAGCTCTGGAACTACTCCACTGTCACCAGGAAAGAGATGATGAAAGTGATTGGATTTCATTCTTAGTTACTGTGAATGTAGCAGAATCAAACATACTTAAAGAAGCTAGATACCTTGCCAAGAATAGTTCTCCAAGTTCAGAAGCCAATACTTGTGATGTACTAAGTTGCACCAAATACATGTTGAGGAGGAGCTCTATAGTACCTATGTAACCTAGTAAGCTGCACCAAAAAATTCAACATCATGGTTTGCCAAATTTTCTAAAGGCGGATTAGAAAAGTGCTACCACAATTGGAAAGTATTAGGCAACTTGAAACAAAAAACACTCACTGGTGTAAAGGGGTGCAGATAATGGTTAAGGGACGCAATGCAATTTTATGAACTCGAAATCAAAATTTACAGTTTGAAGAGGTAAAAGTGATGTAAATGACTACAATTTCATTTCCATGGATAACAAGTGTGTGTGTACACACACATTGACATTGATTTTTCCATTCTATTCATGAGTGTATGAATTAAGAAAGAAAGAAAAAAACAGTTTTCAACGTGATAAATGATAATTTTGATATCAATATAATGAATTATTCTATAAGCAGTTGGAAGACCGTAGCAAATATTCTATATGCAGAAAGCCACTGACCTGAACACTATATAATCATCACTTTGTTATTGACAATCACACACGGAATGTGAGAGATCTTATTCCACTCTCTCCCTCCATTGCTGTCGCAACTTTCCTCCAACAAAACGCACCGTTTGATGGTCAACACTGAAATCGAGGAAGGCATTCCCTCTTCCGGCAGTGACTCAAGTCTCCGACAGTCCGAAATCTCGAAGCTTTCAAGATTCGCGAGATGCCGAAGCCACTTTCCCTCCAAACACTTGATGTAATAAAGATGTGAAATGCGTATCGACACAAGTGAAGTGGGCAACAAAGGCACTTCCATTTTCATCAGCGCATTCACAAGCCCATCCCCTCGAACCCGCAACTCTGCCAGACAAGTCAGCCGCTGCAAACCCCAATTAGCAATCGCCGGCGTGGCCAAGCTCCCACATCTGGAAATCTCAAGTGTCCGCAAAAAGGACCGGCAAACCACCTTCTGCAAAAGCCCTCAAATTCGGAAGCCCATAAACACTCATTTGGTAAAGCCCAGAGAGAGCGTTGATTGGTTCGGGAAGTGATTTCAGTTTGTCGCAAGTGGAAACGAGGAAATTGTTCAGGTTCGGAGTGGCCAGTGATCCACTATCGGGAAATGATTCCAGCTTCGTACACGCATATATGGATAAACTCTCAAGACACGAGAGACTCTGCGGTGACACACACTGCGTGACGGTAATATGTTTTAGATTCTTGCAACCAAGAATGAATAGGCTCTTGAGGACAGGGAACCGGCCCAAGGGGAAGGATGTCAGTGAGTCACAGCTGTTGAATATGTGCAAATTCTCCAGTGACGTGTAGCGCGGTAAGGATTCATAAGATAGGAATTGGAGATTCTGGCAAGAAAGGAAAGTAAGAGAGTGTAATGTTGTGGGCAAAACGTTTTCTGGAAACGACATCAGAGAGGGAATGCCTGCGATAGTTAACTCTGTAAGATAATAAAGGGAGGGTGTCGTTAGTGGCCTTGTAAGGTTCCCGTTATTGACTACGTCATCTGGTTGGTGTTGTGAGTTGAGCATGGGGCATTGGGATAACTCCAGTTCTGTTAGTAAAGGAAGATTGTTTGGTAAGTTTCCTTTGAGTTTGGGACAGTCACATAGAAAAAGACGCTTTAGCTTGGGGAACGCTACAAACGCGCCTTCAATTAAGTTCCATTCCTCCCACTCTTGCATTTCTTGAAAGCTCAAAATCTCCAATGAGGGAAAGGGTTGAAATGAAAGGAAGCTGGAACTAGAACAGCAACTTCCGTAGATTTCAGTTCCAATAGTCCTAACTGATTTTAGTCCCGAAATGATGAGTTTCTTGAGACTAAGTAGTTGTCCTAGTGGAGGCAGTGACCAACAATGCTCAATGCCACTGATGCGCAAATACACCATGTTGCCAAAAGAGGAATCTCCTAACCAATTTGGAAAGCTGGTTCCACCATAGGATTGAATGTTGAGTTTCTTTAAATTTGTTGATGGATGCAACTGCTCAAGTACGAGCCTTTCAACTTGTGAGTCTTCTGAGTTATCATAGTTCCATTTTAATTCCAACTCATCAATTTGCTCTTTCTTCTTCAAGTTGGCTTGAAAAGCTTCGGAGGGGTCAGTAACATTTTGTAACATTGAGATTGAAAGTTTCCCTTGTAATTGGGGAAATTTTCTCAGCTCTGAGACCTTTAATCCATCTTGCTGTTTGCTAACAACAAAGTTAGACAGTGTTTGGAGATTCTTCAGTTCTGCTATCTGCACTGGCATCTCTTTCAATTTGGTACCAGTAATGTCAAGGTGGCGTAGATTAACTAAATTTCCAATTTTCTCTGGCAATTCAACAAGTAACCAGCATTTGGAGAGCAACAAGGTTTGCAAATTGTAGAGCTTGCACGTTGCATCTGGCAATCTTTCAATTTTAGTGTTAGAGAGATCTAAATATCTAAGGTGTGTTAAGTTTCCAAGAGAATCTGGCACCTCGGTGATGTTGTTGTAGTGTGACAAAGATAACACCCTTAACCGTGTCATTGCAGATAGCAAGTCCAATAATAACTTGTTTGATAGGTAATGGCTTCTCAGGTTAGGATATTTTGATGACCACCAATGTCTCAATGGTAAGGCTACAAAGCTGCGAAGACATTTTGCACCATAAAGTGTATCAAATCTATTGAAGCAATCATACCTCCTTCTGTTGTATGACAAGTGCCGAGCTCTTTCGAGATGAATTTCATGGGGCTTTGGATCCTCATGCCTAATGCAATAAGCAGAAGAAACCATTATGGCTAATTCATTGATGAGACTATGCATCACGAAGTTTTCTTTATCATTGATGTTCTGTCGGCGAATCAGTGACCGTGACACAAGTTCATCAAAATACTCATCACCTACTTCCTCCAGAGATTTGTTACTTCTGGACTGGTGTACTAACCCTTCTGCAATCCACAACTGAACCATCATATTCTTGTTTAAAATAGAGTTCTTGGGAAAAATTGAACAATAGGAAAAACATCGTTTTAAAGGAGCAGGAAGATAGTGATAACTGAATAACAGAGCTGGTAGCACTTTAACATTTGGCAAATCCCAGATGTTACTTTTTAGGACTCTATTCCATTCATTTTCCAGTAATTTGGTCCGAAGAAGACCCCCAAGAGCTTCTGCAGCTAATGGTAAGCCACCACATCTTTTCACAATTTCTTTGCCAATTACTTCTAGTTTGGATTGTTTCCTGCTGTTGGTTGCTCCAAATGCATGATGAGCAAGTAAGGACCAGCAATCTTCAGTGGGAAGAGATCTTAGATAGTGGATAGGAAGAAAGGTTTGCATGGCTAGTGCTACATTTTCATCGCGAGTGGTGATGATAATCTTGCTTCCTCTTTCCCCAGCTTTGAAAATGACTTTTAGTTTGTTCCAATCATCATAGCTTCCATCCCATATGTCATCCAACACAAGCAGAAACCTTTTATTGCATAAGCTCTGCTGCAATTCTACTTGCAAAGTATTCAGGTTATTTGTGACAACTGAATTTGAGCTTACAGATTCAAGAAGGCTTTTTGTCACCTTGCAAACATCAAAATCCTTGGAAATATATGCCCATGCTTTCAGATCAAATTTCTCTTTCACATCATGGTCATTGTAAAGTAGTTTAGCAAGGGTTGTCTTACCAAGTCCACCCATGCCCACAATAGTAATAACCCCTATTTTACTGCCACTGACATCATCTTCTTCTGAAAGCAAATACTCTTTGAGTATCTTCTTGTCATCATCTCTGCCATAAATAGCAGATTCATCTACCACAGAACTTGTGGGTGTTCCATGCCAAACTCGGCTGGAAACACCTTCTCTCAACCCGAGAATGTCTGTTTGCAATGAAAATTGCTCTAATCTTTGAGACACAGCTTGTATCTCAGAATTGATGACTCCATAAAACCTTTTGAGTGGATAAGAAAGGAAGCCTCACACCTGAGCACTAATGGGTTGACTTTGAGATATAACTTCCACTTTGCATCGCAAAGCCTCGGTGTTGATCTCATCCAACAAATCATCAGCATCATAGAGAGCGTGTGTGAGCTCATCCAGCCATTCCTTGATAGCAGGATTAGTGATTTGTTTCTCCTCAGCATCATTAAGTACAGCTTCAAGACTCAGCAGTGTTATTTTCAGTTTTTTTAGGAGTGAAACGTTAAGTTCCTTGCTCCGGATAAAGTGTAGGAAATCGTGGGAAACGATCCTCTCTAGCAACACTTCCACAGAAGCTGACAAGAAAGCTTCTCCCACAAATACCGCAGCCATATCTTCAGTTCCTTGGATTCAATGAGATGCCAAAGCTAAAAAAAGTTTAATTAACCTTAATAACAAAAGCAATCAGGAATTGAAGACAAATATACTATGAGCTTTGTTCACAACACCCAGATGAATGAATGTATGATGGTAATACTAATATGAGCCATACTCTAATACTGCAAAATTTTGAGGAGACACATGACTATCAATTTTTTCAGAATTTATTTTTGCTTGTTTATGAATAAAATAATTTTATATTAATATTTAATAATTTAATAAGATTGACATTGTAGTGAAATTTATTAAATGAAGTGGCACTGCTGCATTTTACTTTCTTTATTAACGTTTTAAAATAAAGTTTGTAATGTTTTATTTAAAATTTAAAATTTTTATTATTTTTATTTCTTTTCACCCCTAAAAATTGGTTCCTTTTTAATTTTTAATTTTTTATCACAAGATCCATCAACTATAATTAAAGCATCGACATGATGCTCAAGTTGTGCAAAACAATATGGGATCTGTTTCTTTTTTCATGAATTGATTGGATCTTTTAAAATTAATTATAGTCTCTGGTTTAATTAACTAATTATAATATGTTAATTTGTTTACTAGTTCACATGGGAGAAAAAGCCGTCAGCACTCTTCTAGCCGCCTATGTAGACTTTTACTTGCCAACATTAAATTCAAGGAATACGTTTTCTTTATCTTCCTTTTTTAGTAGAGACCACGGTCCATAGATATCATTAGGAAACAAAAGAGGCTGTGGCAGCACTCAAATCATGGTTTCTTAAAAAAAAAATAAAAAAAAATCGTTGTTTATAGATATAACATCTTGAAAATTTAAAAATTATGGTCAAAATATTATATGAATTATTTTTATATAACTATTGATGTGAGTATTAAATTATGAGAACTTTGGCTGATCTATATTGGAATTAATTGGGTGAAATATCAATTAGAGACATTAAGAAAATATTTGAAGAGAAATGACCATGTTACCCTTTTCTTAAATCAAAAATTACAAAAATGCCTTAAAGTGAAAATGACAATAATATCCCTGGATATTTTTAAAATTTACAAAAATGCCCCTAGATATTTCAGTGAGATATTTTAAGATGGAAATTATATAAATGTCCTTGGATATTTTGGAAATGACAAGAATACCTTTAGATATTTTTTGCTAGATATTTTATGGTAGAAATGACAATTATGCCTCTAGGATAAATGATGAATTTACCATAATGCCCTTCAGGCCAGAAATGACCAGATATCCTTAGAGATTTTGTGAGAACCTGATGAAATTACAGAATACTCTTGACTGACAGAATATCAAAATAGTTTGTGACAAGAAACTCTAGAATAGAATTTCTATGAATTTTATAAGGTGACAATTTTGAAACATTAGTCAGAAGAATTCAAGCATAAGAAGAATATGGAAAAATGATACATATAATCTAAGGAATTTTCTCTTAATTATAGAATCTATAAACCAATTTAATAAAATGGTTTAGTAATTTTGATGGTCAGCAGAAGTATAGGCCAATCAAAAACAAGATAAAGAGCAATTTAGTATGTAAAGTTTAGATATTGCTCTGTATAGACTACTTGTGATTTATTTAAACTATCATTGAGATAAATTCTTAGGAACATCTAGAGTTTTATTATTCATCTTTAGATAAAAGAATTCAAATTAAATTTGATTTCTTTTTTAAGAAAATACCATGTGTAAATGCCATATTAGAAACTAGATTTTTATTCATCATCAAAAATGACCACATGTAGCATGAAAGGAAGAAAAATTTGGATTCCTTCCTTTTAGATTGGTCATTCACGTGAGTAAACATGTAGAAAAGGCAAAAAACTTCATGATAAGCCACTTGGAAAGCAAGCCACATGATAGAAACAAGTGACATAATACTTGTATGACATGGATGCAAGACAATATGAAAATGAAGCTAAGATTTCTCCACCTCCACCTAGCCTTCACGTGAACTTTGATGAAGCAAGGAGAAGCTTCCTGAAATTGGACACATGTTAGGACACTTGTAAAGGCATGCCAACTAAGTGGACACTTGGAAAGGCAATCATTATGACCAAGACAAGTGTTAGGACACTTGTATGGCACATAATTGACTTAAGAAGATTTTTCTTGAAAAGTAAAAAGTCATCATTTAACTTAGTTACAATTCAATGGAACAAGAAGTAATTAAGTTAGAATGAAACTAAATGAAGGTAATTTAGTTAGAATGGAACTAAATGAAGGTCATTTAATTAGGAAGGGAAAAAATGTCCTTGAATATTAAATTATTTCCCAAACACTATATAAAGGGGGGAGAAACCTAAAATGCACATCACTTTCATGCCACTCTCTCTACCAAATTACGTGTAACTCTCCCTTCCATATCCCTCCCATCCTTTCATTTTCAAGCCTAAATCAAGTTAGAAAGTAAACCCCACCATAGTGAAGCATCACGCGAAAGCTAGGAGAAGCTAGGGAAAGTATGACAAGCTTTTAAAAGAAGATAAACAAGTTATGTATGGGGAAGTTTTATGGTAAAGATAATTTAAGTATTACTTGTGTTTGAATAAGTATATATAGGGGAGTTTATGCTAAATATAGTTTAAGTGTTACTTTGTTTAAGTATGTATGGGAAACTTTATGAATAAAATAGTGTAAGTGTTGTTTTGTTTGAATAAGTGTTTGAATGTTTATGTGTGTTTCCATGAATTTCATATGTTGCTAAAAGTTTCTAAAAATTTCTCTAAGTTTCATGTGTTGCTGAGTGTTTCTATAAATCTCCATGAAGTTCATGTGTTGTTGATTATTCCTATAAATCTCTGTACATGAATAATATGTTGAGATTCTGTACATGAATATAAAGTTGTGTTCTATACTGTTGAATTTCTGAGTAAAGTATGTAGGACAGAATATGAAGACTAATGCTTAAAATAAATATGAGATGATAAAAAAATATATATGAAAGTGAATCAGTCTTATATGTCTCATATGCATATGCCTGGCGGGGGTTAGTCCGCGTTATTACCTCGAGATGAGGTGTGTCAGATAGTTATAGGAACTAAGTACGAGCGTTCAGATAAGAGAGGTCTGAGCTGGGGGGTACTTCGGCAGTGGGGAACTCACGCCACCCATGATGATCACATGTAGTGTGGGTGACCTTCCTGTGCACCACTGTGACACCCTGACTGATCGTGTAAGTTCTAGACCATTGGACTGGGGTTATCTTGACTATTGGTACCAATTATTGAAAGAGTTCAAGAGAATCATGCATCATGATAAGAGTCTAAGAGAATCATGCATCTTTGAGGATGTTGTTATGAAAATCTGCCTATTGAATATATATACTGTTGCTCAAATTATGTTCATCATAAACTTACCCTGTGCTTTGTGTCTGTGGTTGACACCTGCCATGACCTCGATTTTATTCGGGCGAGCAGATGAACAACAAAGAGAGACTATTAGCTGTATACAAGAAGAGGATTTTGTTTGAAGATGTGTTAATTGAAGATGTATTCTTTTGTGATAGAAGGCTTTAGTTATTTGTACTATGTAATAGAATTGATACCAGTATGTATTTTATTGTACATCAGATTTATAAAAATCAATCAGTGAGGAAAAATCTTTTGTAATATTATTATATGTTACTTCAGAATTATGAATATTACTCAGTAATGAAAAATTGTAGTTTAGTATTTTTTAGCAAATCGAAAAGAATTTTCATTAAAAATCAACAATAACAAGATGGTAAGTTGAGGTGTTACAATAGAGACAATCTTGTTCAAGAAGCTAAAATCATTATATATGTAGTTACATGTTGTAACTATCTTTTATGTTAGTCATGGGCGATGTTCTCTTAATTTGTCAGCAAATATACTATATTTCATCCTTCAAAGGACTAATGTCGGCGATGTTCATCATTCAAAGAATTAATGTCGGCAATGGTGGCGACGACAACAACAGCAAGGACAACAGTCATGTTGGTACATGGCGGCAGACGGTGGACATGACGGTGGACCGGTGGTCATGGTGAAGGTGGCGATGACGGTAGTGATCAATGGTGGTGGTGATAGGTTTAATCATATATTTGAACGTGATAAATTAGATATTTGATTTTTTATTTAATGAATCTTATAGAGATTTATGGTTATATGAAGTTTAATTTTGAATTTGAAATATTTTTTAATTTATTCCTTTTATTTTAATCTAATTATTGATATTAATCCTTCTCATTCTCGATCATTCTCATATTAGTCGTCCTCAAATATAAACCTGGGCATTAGAAAGATGCGCATTTGAATATGAAATGTTAATACCATGATACTAATTACCTACCAATACATAATAGACCACAATTTCAATTTCTTTCACTTGCTTTTTGTAACATCCCGGGCATTGACGAGTGCAATGAGGCACGGACAAAGAAGCAGCTCCTGGTAGACTTCTAGCGGAAGGGGTACATGAATGAAACGAATATACGCCTGAACGAGAGGGATCCAGAGGTTGTGCAGATATGAGACTGTACAGTTGAGGATAGCTTAAAGGAAATAATAGGTACTACCTATACCAACAAGGTACATCTATTTTTCGGTAGCCTATAACTTAAGAATTCCATAGTTAAGCGTGCTTGACTTGGAGCAATTATGGGATAGGTGACCTCCTGGTAGCAGCAACATTTAAGATCGTTGGAAAATATAATATTTTATACCAACAACATCGAAGTCGTTGACAAAAGTTACATTTATAGTAGCAACATCTAAAGTTGCTGAAAAAGGCAAAAAAATTAAAATATTGCACTTTTAATTCAAAATTACCAATATACTGCAGTTTTAAACCTATTTACGTATGTATGGCAGTTAGTGGTGCCCTAGAAAAACGCGACCAATGGAGCCTGTACCAGACGCCATCAAACACGCCCAGCCTGGGTGCAACAGAGGCTAAATGGCGCTTGAACCAAGCGCAACAGAGGCTGAATGGCGCCTGAACCAGGCGTGAATAGGCTTTAGTGGCGCTTGAGGAAGGCGTGACCTTGCAGGGCTATAAAAGGCCCACTTTTATTGTTTTAAAGTCACTTTTCAGTTTTTTCCTCTCTCTAGAAGTGTTTTCTCTTGCTTCTCTCTAGATTTTTGGGTTCATTTGAAAATTTGCGTAAGGAAACTCTATCTGAAGTAAGTGTTCGAATATTTATTTTATAGATTACATTAAATTAATCATAATATTGTGTTAGAAAAAAAATTGTTATTAATGTAGGAAAATGTTAGTGACTTATATTATAAATAGTTAGTGACATAATATAGAATATATTTATTGCCTTAGAATATTATTTGTTAGTGACATGTAGGAAATTGTTCGTGACTAATATTATAAATAGTTAGTGACCTAAGGTAGAATATATTTATTACCTTAGAATATTATTTATTAGTGACATGTAGGAAATTGTTAGTGACTAATATTATAAATAGTTAGGGACCTAATGTAGAATATATTTATTACTTTAGAATATTATTTGTCAGTGACATGTAGGAAATTGTTAGTGACTAATATTATAAATAGTTAGTGACCTAAGGTAGAATATATTTATTACTTTAGAATATTATTTCTTAATAATATGTAGGAAATTGTTAGTGACTAATATTATAAATAGTTAGTGACCTAAGGTAGAATATATTTATTACTTTAGAATATTATTTCTTAATAATACGTAGGAAATTGTTAGTGACTAATATTATAAATAGTTAGTGACCTAAGGTAGAATATATTTATTGCCTTAGAATATTATTTCTTAGTGATTTAGGTTATGATTAATTTTTAAAAAAAATTAAATAAATTATGATATTAAAATTTTAGCGATATATCACACTAGGTTGTGGTTAAATTTGAGCGATATATTAAAATTGTTACTAACATGTTTATTACCTTAGAATATCATTAGTCGGTGAGCTATGTTGTGGTTAAATACTTGCTTAAGACATACATTAGCTTGTAGGGTTTGTTGATTTGAGGGGGAGCTCTTGAAGATTGAAGTAATGTAAAGACTTGAAAATGTTTTGACTTTCAACATGCTTGAAAGCTTGAAGATGAAGATTGTGATTAAATGTAAAAGGAAAGAAAGCTTTCTGTTGATCCAAGTTCTTGCATGCATACCATTTATATTCATTTATGCATTACATCATAAAAGGCTTGAAGTAATTGTTTTGGAACTTAAAAAGAAGCTAAGTGTTTTGGAAAAATGGCCTTAAGCTGGTTTAATCGATTACTTTACTTAAAGAATCGATTATATTGTTCTTCAAGCTTTCTGGAATTTATCAAGAACAATTTAATCGATTACATCATCGTATTAATAGATCATTTCATTCTAGTATACACATAAATCTGATTGAGTGACTGGTTTAATCGATTACCACTGATCTGTAATCGATTACTTGCCTATTTAGAAAAAGAGATCAGTCTGTCTTAATCGATTAACATTTATTGTAATCGATTATTTAGTTCATTTGATGTTTTGCACACAGTCTGCCTTAATCGATTACCATGTATTGTAATCGATTACAATTCACAAACATGATTTTTGCAAAGTCTGTCTTAATCGATTACACATCGGGATAATCAATTAAATGACCCGTTGCTGTAACTCAGAACCTACTATGAACACCTTTAATCAATTACGGGAGCATGTGTAATCGATTACAAATGATAAACAATCGATTACATGAGCTTATTTAATCGATTATTTTTGTTACTGTTTTTAGTATAAATAGAACCCTTGCCTTGTCTGATTGAGAAAAAAAAATAGAAATTGAATTTTCGAGCACTGAGCATTCTAACAGCTTTCCAAGCATTCACAAAGGCTTTCTTCTGGGTTCTAAAGGTCT
>PYAF01001821.1:227028-252767 GCA_007407185.1 Glycine tomentella
CATTCACAAAGGCTTTCTTCTGGGTTCTAAAGGTCTTGCTTCCATTAAAACAAGAATGGGTCATTAGGATTTAGTGAAGCAAGTCAATTCATTTCAAAGTTTAAGGAAAGGCTTGTTCTGCATATTGTTTCTGCATTCAACCTGGTATTTTCATCATTATGCATATCATTCTTGGATCATCAGGTGAATTCTTTCCTTATCTTTTGATGGTGTAAAATTCTGATTGAATCTTTGTATGTGAAGTTCCATTGTAATTGGTTTTTTTCTTGCAAGATTAGAGATAGTGTTTCTCTAAAGACAGCTGAGTAGTGTTCTCAGTGTGGGTGTTGCTTCTAAGGGTCTAATAGGTTTTTATACTTCTGAACTTTATCTAGGGTTGATAAAGAGAAGCTTGTAATTGCTTGTAAGGATAATATTTGTTATAATGGAACTCTACTCTAGTGTTGAGTAGAAGAAACTGGATGTAGCCTCATAGTGTTTGAGGTGAACCAGTATAAATCTTGTGTGTTCTCTCATTTTCTGCATAATTGTCAATTCTCTTTGTGAATTCTGTTTTTACATATTGTTTCTTGAGGCATTACAAGTCTTGGATTGATCTTGGATAAAGAATCTTGATTGTTTTGTGATAAAGATCCAAAGGGCAAAGAAACTCTGATTTTGATTCATCAAGTAATTTTTAAATTACCAAGGCTAACCAGTTCACCCCCCCTTTTGGTTAAGTGTGAAGTGTTCCCATATTTTACAGGGTTTAGGTTTTTACTTACCTACGTTATAATATATTTATTGGCTTAGAATATTATTTCTTAGTAAATGTAATTTTTAACTCCAAGCTTCTTTATATGATAGTATATTATTATGGCTGAGTCATCATCGTCTGAGTCACCTCATTTTGGGTTTGACAATGAGGTTGAGCCTACAGATCCCACTACCCATGTTCTTCCCGGACCATATAGATGGGATGTACTTAGGAGGCGGAGACAGCGTACGCATATTTCACAGTCAGTTTGGAATGACAAAACACAAAGACTGTTGAAGATTCGTCGCGGAGGTAGACCTACTGTTAGCCCCCCACCAGAGGATATTCTAGACGTAGTAGCCCATTATTTGACTGAGACTGGTTTCATACTTGTCGCTCGAATGCGATACATGTTGGTACCTATTAACCAATGTTGTTATGTTAACCATGCATAACGGTGACTTATATTTTGGTTTTATAATATGTATATTGATACGTGACTTATATTTTTCAGATTGGTGTTCCCCTTATTAGTGCTATGGTCAAGCGGTGACGGCCAGAGACACATACTTTTCATATGCCCTAGGGTGAGATGACCATAACATTGGAAGATGTCGTTGGAATACTAGGGTTGCCTACTGATGGCCGAGTTGTTACCGGACAGACATATGCTGATTGGCCCGAATTATGTAATATGGTGTTCGAGGGGGAGCGTAGTAGGATGTCGATACGTTGCCCTACTTGCGGGTGATTTTGCTGATATTGGATCCTATATTGGGGGTCTGCATTACTGGCACACTTGTTTAGACAGCTGTGCAATTGTACAGACCCAGATAGAAAAGATATTGGTGGTTGCAAAGTTTTGCTGCAGATTTGGGCATGACTCCGATTTCCATCTATTGTGCCCCCTTTGCCATCTACGCATGAGGTGGACTAACACTTTGGACACAGGTATATTTATGTTGTTGCAGTTAAAGTAGCCACATAGATTATGTGCACATGAATTAACATTTTAATGTTTAACCTTGAAAATAGATTTAATGTGTTGGTCAGTTTAGAATGAATTCACTGGATTGGTATCGAGACAGACTAGACACCTTAACCAGAGATGAGGTATGTTTAATTAATGAAATATGTTACGCAGAATATGGAGTACATGTCGACCTGCGAATTGACTTCTTTATATGTTTGCATTGTGTAGGTTGTTTGGCAATCGTATTGTGATTATGATTTCATGGGTGCATCTGTTGACACAATTCATTTGTGGATGGCTTGGACACCAATAATTTGTTTTCACATTGTTGAGAATGCACAGCCTGATAGGTGTATGAGGCAATTTGGACGAGACCAGCCGATACCTCATAGGCCTGGGGAACTGAAAGGTGTTCATGATTTTACCCTTCGGGGTAAACCCTAGGAAAATTGGGGTCGGAGGTTAAGGAAGTTTATAGAGAGATGGAATAGGCGAGCTGAACATGTTGAAGTGCCTCCTACAATACATGGTCTTATGTCGCCCAACCATGAGTACATGGGTTGGTATAGACTATGCGGCAAGCGATATGTGACGAAGCGGGGTGCCTCACAACATCGTTGTGTAAGTCCTTTCCTTCAAATGATTTATTTAGTATCTACATATTTTATTGTTTATGTATACATGGTTTCATTTACAGATTGACGGGTTGGAGAATTTGTATTTTGTGACAATGGATGATGAATTTCCTAACCATGGGTTGCAATATGTGCACAGCGAGGTGGCTCGCCTTATTGGTGTTTGGAAGGAAACTGCTTGGGTAGAGGAACCAGGTGCAAAGCCACCATTGACGCAGCTTCCTCCGAAGCCTCAGTTGTCGCTAGACATTGGCCATCGTGCCAAAGAGGGACGAGGATTGGGACGTTGTTGCCGATCTATTGCACCAGTTCCAAAGCCTATTCATGAACCTAGGCATCCTACGACTTCCGGATATTTTAGGCCACCATTTCTAGGTCGTGATTCAGCAAACATATTTTTAGCCCTCGCAGCCAGAGCAGCACACTTAGAGTGATACCTACTGGCCACCCTGGGAGACCCAAACCCCGACAGACACTCAGACATATTGTCAGCCACAGTGCCCACCTATGAACACGCAAGCAGGGCTGTCGTTTCAGCATAGTCCTGTACAGATGACACCATGGGAACATGGGGGGAGCAGTAGTCAGGAAGGTAATAGTTGGGATGATGCTGATGTTACGCAATGTATACCAACATATATTTTCAATTGGCTGCTGAAGTAGGGCATGATACAGAAATCCCACATGAGGCCTTTCCACCTGCGACTACTGAGGCACCTGCAGCACATACTCCTACTCCACAGTATCAGTGTGGTCATGGTAGACGTAGATTACCTGATCGGCAAGCTCGTCATAACTAGTGGCCTCCACCTTCAGCTTAGTCTTTTTGTGTTTTCATTTGTTAGTTATTATGGACTATTGTAGGGATTTTATGGACTATGTTTGATACGTTGTTGTGGACTATCTTCATGGCTTTTAAGGTACTACATTTTATAAAGCGTGCTTGAGTATTTGACGACTAGGACACTCACACGAGACAACAAATAATACCATAACCGAAAGGGTAACATATTAAAATTGATGTTTATCATCACGTACATTGACGACTAGGACACTCACACAAGACAACAAATAATACCATAACCAAAAGGGTAACATATTAAAATTGATGTTTATCATCACGTACATTGACGACTAGGACAATTGCGACAATTATGCTCAGGTAATCTGCATATACCACACCTAATATGACTTTGGCTAGACTCAACTTCACCCATCTCATTGCGTATTCTAGTTGCCTTAGGACGACCCTTTGCACGCAACATAGACCAGTCAGGTATGAGTACTGGATCTGCACTCGGTGGAATTGTTTGCTCGTTACCAATTGGCTGCCATGGAAATGAATACGCGTTCACCAGGTTTGTCACAAGGAATACGTCATCCACATACAATGTCGGTGACTGACGAACATGCATAGCGACTGCTGCGGCATGACTACAAGGATACTTGAATGCCTTAAATTTCCCACATTGACAGAACTGTTCAGCAAGGTTAATGGAAAATGATTTGTCATAACCATCATCAACCTCAAATACAGATTGTTCCACATTATATGTACAAACAAAATGACAACTAGCAGTGGTTTCATTGGCCTTCAACATAGTAGTGACATTTTTGCAAAGAGTATGTCCACCTTGCAATTGGTTTGCAGCTGATTGCCCCCTGCATACCAAATATTCTACCAATCTGCTATATGTGTGTTTAACCAACGCGGATATTAGCATGTTTCTTGCACTTTTAAAACCCTGTTAATTGACTCTGACAAATTTGTGGTCATATGCCCATACCTTCGCCCCTTAACATCATATGCACGCGTCCACTTTTCCTTGGGGATGTTATCAATCCAGTTTGCAACCTTAGGACTGACATCACGAAAACATGCAAAGGCATCCTCAAAATCAATCATAGAAGGAGTATAACCTGCACACACATACATGTTGATTACAATTTAGTAAATATGTTCATCCACATAATAAGTGTTGGTTCACCATACCTAAATTCATTAAGGCCCTCTTCAAATTTTCCTTTTTCAACTTTTGATTAAAACTGCTAGCAATATGATGAAGACAAAACACATGATAAGCATGTGGTGGCTGCCATCCAGGGTGCCTCTCAACTACAGATAGTATGCTTCAGTGTCGATCAGAAATAAGACAAATATTTGTCTTGCTTGTAACATGAACACGGATGTTATGCAGAAAGTATTCCCAAGCTTGCAGTGTCTCACCCTCAACAATAGCAAATGCAAGTGGCAAACACTCATTATTACCATCCTGAGCAGTGGCAATCAACAACTTCCTTTGTACTTGCCATATAAATGAGTGTCATCAACTTGAATAACCGGTTTACAAAAATTGAAAGCCTCACAACATTGTCTAAAGGTCCAAAAAATGCGGTGAAACACGCGTTTATGATGAAATATTCTATGACCCACATAATAATCTTTGGTTTGAATATTATAAACAGAACCTGATGAAAAGCAAAGCATATAGTCACACCACCTCGGCAGGAATGCATATGATTCCTCCCAATCACTGTATATAATTGTCATTGTTTTCTGCTTTGCATACCATGCTTTTCTATATGAAACTTTGGATCCATAAGAATGTGTTATCCTCTCCTGGACTAGTCCAATTGAACATGATGGATCATGCTTAATCATCCCTAATAAAAAAGAATGTCATGTAAACATGAATAAAGTATAAAAAAAATTTATTATGATGTTATTCAATAACATACCTAGTACCAGTGAAACAATAACATCAACTTCAAGTTGTCTATGATCCTGAGAAATGTGCTCATTTAAGCAAATGTGATCCCCACCCCATTTGGTAACCATCAATCTCTCACCATAAGTTGGTTTTATTACCCTAACCCTCCACGGACAATTCTGGTCATGCGCACGACATTTCATGCTTAACTTTGTCGGCGTACTTTCAACAACAACAGCTTCCTAATGCTCCTTCATAAGGTTCCGCTTTATCGCCAAGTGCGCCTTTTCTTTTTATGCAAATTCTTGTTTAACAAACAACTTATTCCCTAATATCCATGGACCTTCAACTGATCCACAACCAGTGCCAGAATCTTGTTCACTCGGATAATCCCAATCAATGTATATGTAATATGGGATTCCATCCCAAAAAACATTATTACCCTGACCTAGAAAACCAAATTCCCAAATTTATTACAATAAAATACATTAAATAAGAAACACACATTTAAATAGCTATTGTTCGGTAACACACCTTGATATTGATATTGTTGTTGCTGCTCATCCTCCCCCACATCCTCCTGTGCTTGGATATGAGACTCAGCCACAAAAGAGTTATGTCCTTGTGTTTGACTTGCGCTTGGCCCATCATCGTCCGAAGCACTAGCATTCTCCGCAAGAAGACAATCTTCCATTGCAATGTTTTCATCATCGTCATCATCAATATCGTCGTCCATAATCCAAGTAGGGTCATTTTCATCTTCCATAGACAAATTAAAAGGTACAATAGCAGCAGATGCATTATGGGAATAATTGAAATGCACTGACCTCCTTGGTAAATCAACATCCTCTGCTTCATGAATATCCACATACAACTCTAGGAAATCTTTCCTTGACTGGTTCAACAATTCTCCTATTACCATTTCCACGTCTTCGTCGTCCACTACTTCCATGCTAATATATTTTTCATCGCACCATATTCTTGCAGTTATACTGATGGATTGATTACCTTTCGCACCTAATTTTTGATTGATTCTCTGGTGCAATTCGTCATAAGTTGAGTTGCGTTTCAAATGTGTTGGCCTTTTTTCACCTTCAAAAACAACACCACGTCGGTCCTCAATTTTCTACCATTATAATATAGAACAATACAAACAAAATCAGAATTTGAAGACATTTTTTGATATCAAACACAATTAAAATGCTTAATACCAATTGTGAAGATTGTCATCACCAAAATTCCTTTAAATAGACCATATGTGGCTGAATTTCGCCTGGGGCAGGCGCCAATGGTGCAAGGTCGTGCCTGGGAGAGGCACCAATGGTGTAGGGTCGCGCCTGGTAGAGGCGCCTGGCCCAGACGTGTCTGGTCACGCTTTTCTGGGGCGCCACTAACTGCAATACTCGCCCAATTAGTTTTGAAACTGCAGTATATTGGGAATTTTGTTTTAAAACTGCAATATTTTAATTCTTTGGCTCGCTGAAAAATGTACATTTTTTATCTTAACAACATTAAATTTGTAGAGAAAAAAAATACATTTTATGATATGTTTATTGTCATTAAAAAAAGAATTATTAGTTGTCAACAACATTTATAGTTGTTAGGAAAAGATACATTTGTACCCAGCAACTTAAGAGTTGCCGTGAAACATAACTTTTATCTATATTTGTCGATAATAAATAAATTGTTTGATCAATTTGCATGTTTAAGATAACAAATATATAAAAGCTTATTAAAAAAACATATTTAGCTCGATTTGGATTTTTCTACATTTATACTCAATTTGAATATTTAAGATGCAATTAAATTATAAAAAGATATATATTAAAAAATAAGATATCTATTATATAATATAAAGGTGTATGCAGAGAGAGAAAAACTAAAGAAAAAATATTTAAGAATATTATAATCTATTGTGAAAATGAAACAAAATCTAAAATAATATTAAATTACAATAATTTAAGTATAAGAATATTATATTAACATGTGATTAAAAAGGAAATATTTAACAATATATTATTATATAATTATTATCTATTATATAATATAAACGTGTATACATAGACAAAAAATAATCACATAATTATCTAAAATATGAATTTTATTTTAGATAATATCAACAATATATTTTAGTTTATAATCTAATTTTTTTTATAGATAATATCAAGTCAATCCTCGATGGCCAATATTGAAATAGAGGAAGGCAATCCCTCTTCAGGTAAGGATTCAAGTTTGCAAGCATTTGAAATATGAAGGCTTCAAGAGATGTGAGATGTTGAAGCCATTTCCCATCCAAGTATTAGATGTCACAAAGATTATATATTTCCAAGGACACAAGAGACGTAGGCAGCAATGGCATTATAATTTTCATAAGTGCATTCAAAATTTCATCGCCTCCAATATGAAATGATGAAAGAAAAGTGAGCCTTGAAAACCCCACTCACAGATAGTTGTTGTCCAGAATCTCCCAGGAGTGTAGACAATAAAACTCTGTAGCTTTATAGGCAAACCCTCTTTTGCAAAAGACCCAAGATTTGGAAGATCACTAATGTTCAAATCTTGAAGAGAAACAAGAGTGTTAATTGGTTCCGGGAATGAATTAAGCTTGCCACAGAGCAACACCTCCATATGAATGAGGTTAGGCGTGGGCAATCCACCCTCAGGAAATGAGTCAAATTCAGGACATCTACATATGCTCAAATGTTGAAGAATTGAGAGACTCTGGGAAGCATTTTCTGCAATAGAAATGGATTTCAAATTCTTACAATGAGAAATGTCAAGAGTTTCAAGCACAGGGAGACAACCCAAGGTAAAGGAAGTCAGTGAATAACAACTACTATATATTCTCAAATCCTTAAATGATGTGTAATTGTGCAAGGATTCATGAGGGAGGAATTACAGGTTCTCACAATCACGTTAAGTGAGAGATTGCAATGCTATGGGAAAACCATTGGAACCAATAGAGGATAGCTAGATAAGTCAAAATCAATTGAAGAAAGATTACTAGGTAAAGGTCCTTTGAGTTTAGGACAATCCTTGAGAGACAAATATGATAGGCTAGGAAACTCTATAAATTTATCTCAAATCAGTCCCATTCCTCCCTCTCTGGCATCCCCTCAAAGCTCAAAATCTTCAAAGAGGGAAACAATTGAAATGAAGGTGAACCACTTCCATAGAATTCAGTACCAATAGTTTTGACTGATTTCATCCCATAAATGTAGAATTCTTTGAGATAAATAATTGTCCAAGGGTTAGCAGTGACGAACAATGATCATAGTCACTCAAGCATAAGCACACCATGTTACCAAATGAAGAATCGCCCAACCAATTTGGAAAGCTGGTTCCACCATAGAATTTGATGATCAGTTTCTTCAAATTTGGAAAGCTTTGGAAGGGTCAACCACATTTTGTAGCTTCAAAATGAAAAGTTTCCTTTTTAGATAGGGAAAGTTTTTAAGCTCTCGAACCTTCAATCCATCTTGCAGTTTGCTGATGACAAAGGGGCATAGGATTTGAATATTTTGTAGTGTGGTTATTGAAGGAAAAAGGGTGTTCAAAACACCCACACCGAAATAAAAAGGATCTATTTTGTATCTAAATTGTATTGAAATAAACAACAAACTGAATGTGTACTTGTTGAAGCGCTCTTGAAACATAAAATTTTTCTTTAATAGTGTGAAGATTCCATGTGTATCCACACTGATACTGACATCTATTTGTCAACAACTTGATAAATAGAATAATAATCTTAAAATATTGGTGCTCTAAGAAAATGAGAAGAGAAGTGATAACTATTCATTTCAATGTCCAGCCTAGGGCCATATTTATAGCACGCCATACAAAATAAAATCTTCAATAAATTCGAAACCATTACTCACATTATCTTATATTTTAAGCCATTAAAAATATTATTTCTTTTTACTTTATGTTGCTAACCATTTAGCAATTTGAAATTGAAATAATAATTGACCAAGTCTAACTTGTACCTAACAGCTTTTTTCAAACTGAATTCCAAACATGAGATCCTCACATTTATTTTTTTTCTTTCACCAAATATTTTATATTATTTATATTTTCAGTGCTAGCAAAAAATATAATAATATTCCACTTAAGAAATTAATTAATCATTTGATCATATTAAATTCTCTAATTTAATTAATCATCAAATATTAAAATAATTTCTTTAACAGAGATTAGAACACTCATTTGTGTGTAACCCTGTAAGTTCAATACTAATCGGTAATATATTAATCAAATTAATATACTAATTAAGGTAGGTGTCTAACAACACTCCTTAATATTCAGATAGCATGAAGTAACATATCTTACCTTCAAGAACAATAGAAGAATAATGTAATATTTTCTTCCATCATTTCAACTCAAGGTTAACTTTAAAGTATAGTATTATTCTCAAATTCTAATAAGCTAACACATTTAATCAATGAATGACTTAAGAAACTCTTTTCTTCTTTCATTCAATTGTCCTGGCTAAGGTCTTAATTCTATCATAAAGCTCAAACTCATTACCTAGAGTTGATGGATTCCTTTTTGATTAATCTTCTACAAGTATTTAATCATATCCAATATTTATCCAACTAGTGTCCTAAGACATTAGGTTTCCAAAATTAAGACATAATAAATAACTTGTTAATTACTATGATAGTCTCATGTCACAAGAAACTATTATATTTCTTCTTGAGAACTTCCTATTGACATATCAAGGTAATATTAACTATTAAAGATTCTCAATTGAATCAGTTCAATAATGTCATCCACATGTACATCATCCATATATGCAATTTAATAAATGAAATCTATTAATCTTTATCCAATAAAGATCATTACATATATATTGATCTATCTAGATTATCGATATCCTATTCACAATAATCCTATGATCAAGATCAATTAAAATTGTAAAGGACTTGTTTCTCATTATCACAATTTCTATCATGATAACAAGTCTCTAATTTTAATCAAGGACTTGTCAAATTAACAATTTAACAAAACAATAAATATGATAATAAAATAAAGAACAATTCTTTACTAAAATTGATAACATGATGGATTGGATCTTGGATATAGATATTTATCCCCAACAGTTATTTATGCAGACATATTCTTCAATTTAGTCCCACTAATGTCTAGGTGTTGTAGATTAATCAAATTTCCAAAGTCCTCAGGCAACTCAATAAGTAATGAACAATTGGATAACAACAAGGTTTGCATATTGTACAGCTTTCATGTTATGTCTGGCAATCTGTCAATTCTAGTGTTAGAAATATTTAAGTATCGAAGGTAAATTAAATACAAGACAATCAGGCAACTCAGTGATATTAGAATAGTCTGACAAGGACAACACCCATAACTATCTTATTGCTGGTAACAAGTCATGTACTACCTTCTTGGACAAGTTATGGCAGGTAAACCACCTACTTCTTAACAACCATAGTCTTAATGGTAAGGCTATGAACCTATGCAGACCTTGTGATCTATAAAGACAATCAAATCTATTGGAAGAGTCATACTTCCTTTTGTTGTATGAAAAATGACGAACTCTTTCAACACTTGTATGCGATGTTGGATCCTTATACCTGATACAGTTTGAAGATTAATGGAGGTTCATTCCAAGCCAAAGGTCTAGAAGGAAAGCTTGAAGCACTTCCTTTGGTGAGCTTTAAAGGACCAATGACTAGAGCTAGGACTCAAGCACTTCAAGACCACATTCAAGCTAACTTATATCTCTTGGAAAAGCATGAAGAAGCACACCTACTTAGTGGAAACACAAAAGAAGTACTGTCTATTTTAATAGAGTTGAACTATCTTTTCTAATTTGACATTAAGTCATTCATTTATTTTGTTAAAGAAAGGCCCCTAACAATGTTACCAAAGCAAGATAATTGTGTCAGTCAAGAAAAATAAACATAAATAAATCAACACCAACGCAACATATTGATTTAGCCAATTGGGCTTGTTTAGAGAACAAACCAGCACCTAAGGCAGTACCTGATATGAAAACATCAACTTAGAAACCATCAATTAGGGCAGAACAATTTTAACTTTAAAATTGTAATGATCTATTATCAGGGAAGTACCTAAAATGTTAATTAACAAAGCTGGATAATGAGAGCAAAAAAAAAAAACTAATATACCAGTTTTATCAAACAAAGTAAAGAAAAAATAACATGTTGATTTTATCACAACAATTACCATTCTTTTAGATAGGACATGCAAAGATGGAATAGGAATGTATATGTCAAGTGTAGGTCTACCATGGGAAAGAGATGTCATGTGTATGTGCAGCAAGAGGAAATGGGATATGCAGAGGTGGAATAGGCTAGGATAGTTGAGAGGTAGCCTTGCTCTCTTCCTTTTCCTCTTTCCCTACCTCTACTTGTCATCTATCTATACACAATAAATAATAATGAAATTTTGTTACCTTGAACAATAAATACTTATAAGCAAGTCCTTACATGTAACACTAATACCCACTAATGTTTCTTTTACTTAAATATAATCAAACATGTTGGCAATGCATATGGTAGAATAAACAATGAAGAGATTGCATACGTTAAACAAATTGTCACCACCAATAGATTGCTTACATTTTCTAAGACCATTTATAACAACAAATTCACATATGTGCATAGTTAAAGAAATTCACAAGCATATAAGTATAACTATATAACCAAATCCAAAATTACATGTCCATGGTTTAATAAATGCTTGCAAACAAAAAAATACTAATGTAGTAAGACTATGTTTCTTTATTATCATGATTTTATCTCTTCTTATTCATCATCATCTTCCTCCATGTCTTCCACCTCTTGTAGTACTATTACTTCTTCTATTTCAACTTCTCCATTGTTTTCAAAGTCAACCTCATCCAAGGAATCAACAAATTATTTTTCAACTTGCCCCTTATATCAATAAGAATTTCTTCAAGATTGTCATCCATAATTGTTAACAAAAATTGTGTGATTGATTCATCTTGGTATAGACATCTTTCTCAAGGTTTCTACTTTCTAAACTTTCAATTGTGCTTCGTGCCTTGGTCTTGATCACAACCAACCAATCGTTTGGCCTTTCAAGATATTGTGCATAGTATATTTGCTTTGCTTATTGGGAAAATATAGATGGATCATAAGGTTTATATCTCCTAAATGATTTGACTTCAACAATCCCATAATTATCTATCATTGTCACTTGATTAAAGTAAGGTCAAATCAGTCACATTTGAATAAAATTAAGGCTTACTTGCAAGTTTTACCACCAAACTTTCATTATTTTGCAAATTTTATCACTCAAGTTTTATTTTCGTGAATTTTATCAACCAACTTTCATAATTTCACGAATTTTACCAATCATGTTTTTTTTTTCACAAATTTTATCATCTAACTTTCAACATTTCGCAAATTTTACCATCCAATTTTTTTTTATTTTAATGCATTTTACCATCATGTTGGTAACAAAATGTAAAAAGTCATTTTTTTATTCAAATTGTAGTTATAACTAAAAACAATATGAACACACACAATTAAACAAGAAGGTGAATTGGTTAAAATTTGGCCTTTTAAAATTTTGTAAGAATAAGAGTTATAAGATCGTATCACACTTAAAACCAAGAATGTTCCAATCAATCAAACCACTCAGTTCAAGAAAACAATTACAGAAACTTCTACTTGTTGAGTAATAAAGATTTCACCAAATAGTCTCAGATTAAGATAGCAAGAAGAGAATAAAGAAAGTAATCACCAAAGTAATCACCCTTTATCAACCCTAGATAAAGAACTGAAATCTAAACACCTATTAGACTTCTAATGATCAAGACATAGAGAACCCTTCTCTATTCTTCCCTCTAGAGAATCCTACTCTAGAAAAGCTTAAAGAACCCTTTTGCAATAGCAACTAACAAGCTAAAATGTAAAAAATAATTACAACTAAAGTTTACAGAAGAGATACAACCTTATGATCCGAGGAATGCAAATTCAAATGTTTACCAATCAATGATCAAGTTGAAAGAAAGCAAGTTTCAGACCAAGCTCTCCAAGAAACTCCTTTGAAATCTTGTCCAAAGAGAATTCTACCAATGATTCATGAGAATCTTGAATTGTAGGACAAGAGCTTTGTTAGTCAGTGTATTTTCTCTCAGCTCAAAAGCCTTTTGAATTGTAAAATAAGGGAACACTTCACACTTAACCAAGAGGGGGGTGAATTGGTTAGCCTTGGTAAATTTAATTTTTTTTTTTATCAAACAAAATCAGAGTAATCTTGCCCTTTGGATCTTTATCACAATTCAATCAAGAATCTTTATCCAAAATCAATCCATGACTTGTAATGCCTCAAGAAACAAATTATACTACAAAATTCACAACAAGAAATAACAAATATGCAGTAAATGAGAGAGCACAAGATTTATACTGGTTCACCTCGAACCCTATGAGGCTACATCCAGTTTCTTCTACTCAACACTAGAGTAGAGTTCCACTATATCAAAAATATTCTTACAAGCAAATATACAAGCCTCTCTTTATCAACCCTTGATAAAGTTCAGAAGTCTAAAACACTATTAGACCCTTAGAGACCAAAACCCCACACTGAGAACACTACTCAGCTGTCCTTAGAGAAACACTATCTCTATACTTGCAAGAAAACCAAATTACAATGGAACTTACACACAAAAATTCAAACAAAAGATTTACACCATCAAAGAGTAAGGAAAGAATTCACTTGATGATCCAAGAATGATATGCATAGTGATGAATATATCAGGTTGAATGAAAAACAATATGCTGAACAAGCCTTTCTTTAGACTTTGAAATGATTTATCTTGCTTCACTAAATCCTAGTGACCCATATGAGTATCAATGGAAGCAAGACCTTTAGAACCCAGAAGAAACCCTTTGTGAATGTTTAGAAAGCTTTAGGAATGCTCAGATCTCAACAATTCAAGTTACTTTTTCGTTAAAGGCAGGTTCTATATATATAAAAGAAACTGTAACAGAAATAATCGATTAAACCAGCTCCTGTAATCGATTGTTTAGCATTTGTAATCGATTACATACGCTCCTGTAATCGATTAAAGTGTTCAAGATAAGTTTTGGGTTACAGCAACGGGTCATTTAATCGATTATCCCGATGAGTAATTGATTAAACCAGACTTTGTAAAATCCAGGTTTTGTGAAGTGTGATTGATTACAAAATATGGTAATCGATTAAAACAGAAAATGTATAAACCATGAATGAACTATGTAATCGATTACAAGAAGTGGTAATCGATTAAGACAGAGTGATCTTAATATCTAAATAGCTAAGTAATCGATTACAATTAAATGGTAATCGATTAAACCAGTCACTCATTCAAAATTTTGTCTATGTAAGAATAAAATAATCGATTAAAACGATGATGTAATCGATTAAATTGTTCTTAAGCATTTCCAAAAAGTTTAAAGAACAATATAATCGATTATATAAGTTTTTAATCGATTAAACAGACTTAGAACTATTTTTCCAAAAATAGCTTGACTTATTTTAAGTTCCAAATCAATTGATTAATGCTTTTATGATGTAATGCATGAATGATTATCAATGGTATGCATGCAAAAACTTGGATCATCAGAAGGCTTCCTTTCCTTTTACATTTAATCACAATTTTAATCTTCAAGCCTTCAAGCATGTTGAAAGTCAAAACCTTTCCAAGTCTTTATAAAGCTTCAATCTTCAAGAGCTCCCCCTCAAATCAACAAACTCCCCAAATCAACATGAATATCAATGAAAATCTCAAAATTATAATGAATTAGTCTTTCAAAAGACTTAGCAGCTTTATATAGAAAAATTGATGTAACTGAATGTAATCAATTAATACGTCCATGTATTCGATTATTTACTCTTAAGTAATCGATTTTAATTGTTCATTTAATCGATTCATTTGTTCTTAAGCTTTCTGGAAAAGATGTATGAACAAATTAATCGATTAAATCATCATGTAATCAATTAACACAGAGTTTTCCATTTCACAAAAGTGCTTAGTAATCAATTACAAATAAATGGTAATTGATTAACACAGATAGTACTTGTTCTGTGTTTGTACTGAGTAATCGATTACTTAATGCTAGTAATCAATTATTCTATTCTTCAAGGCTCAAGTAATATATCACCAATTTGTGGTAATCGATTAAGGCAGTCAAAAAGAGTTTTTCCAAAAACTTGAACCATGAGTTCTTGACTTTTATGCAATCATGAAATCTTAAAGCTTTTTCATAAACCATGTGCTTTTGTAAAACCATGAATGCAAGCCAATGAATGATGTTTATGCAATGTTATGGATCATAAGATGAAACTCTCATACATCTAGATATTCAAATGCCTTCAATTAAATGGCATGTTAAAAGCTAAAAACTCATCCAAGCTTCAACATACATTTTGATCCTTCTTCAAGCTCCCCCTGTATCTAACAATCTCCCCTTTTTTGGCTTTGATCATGCCAAACTTCAATTGACATGTTGAACCTTGGTGTTCTTTTAAAGGAGTTGATTTTCAAGAGCTTGTACTTGGTATCTGAAAATGAAATTAGCCTTTTGCAAGAACAAATGTCAAATATACTCTGCATAAACAATTACATTCATACATATGTATATGCTCCCCCTATCTTTACATTGGTTAAGATAATGAGCAACATGTTTATCCTTTTATTGCTATGTTTCCTTTTTCTCCCCCTTTTGGCTTATCAAAGACAAAAAACAATCTGAAAGTCCATGAGATAAGCAAGGAAGATGCAATAATCATAAAAGAAAATTTTATTCATTAATCCTTAAGGGTAGTACAAGAAAACATAGCATAAAACCATAACAACTGGAAATAAGAAAGCGAAAACACCATAACCATAACCAATTAGACAATTACATCAATCTAGACTAGAGAATTTCAGAATCTTTGAGAGTCATCCTAGTCTCTATGTTTTCTAGCCTAGAGGTAATTTCTTCCAAGGAAGAATTTGTTTCAGCTCTATGCTCGTGTTGTAGAGCTAGCACAACATCCATCTTTTGAATCATTAAGGATTCAAAAGGTGTCCATTTTTGTTGTGCAAGACCAGCTTCAGCTTCCTCTTCCTTTTCAGCTTCTTCATCTTTATCAGTTTCCTCTTGTGGAGCTTGTTCTCCAGCCATTAGCCACCCGTTGGGTGTCTTTATCAAGCCTAGCTTGTTGAGGTGCTTCCCAGTTATGAGGTTGGTGATGTTTATGGTGTTGTCCACTACCTCATTGGATACATTAATCTTAAAATAGTCAATAAACCTAGAGATTAAAACAACATATGGAAATTGATAGCTGATTAATCTTGCAAACTACAGCATAGTCTCCACAAAGACAAGAACCCAGTTAATCTGAATTGCATTCTTCATGCCATGCACCAGTTGTAAGTCATCATCTGTTATTTGTGCATGATTTGTGGACCTAGCGGTAAGGACATAGGTGATTATGTAATGCAGCAACCTATTTTCCCCAGTTATATTTCCAACACCTAGTCTTGTCTTCAGCCTAGTTTGAGGATCAAACAACATTCCTCTATATGTGTCAATCTTGTTGTATCCTCCAATCTCTTCATCAAACCTCCTCACTTATTCAGAGGAGATCCCAGCCACAACATATCAAACTTCTTCATCAATCACCATAGGAACTCCATTCACTTGGGAACGAAGAATGCCATCCATGTTGGCTTTGGCACAGGTGTAGAACATTTGACCAGCTCAGGGTAGAATGTACCCTTTAATTCATGGAATTTCTTCAATCCTTGAGCCTCTAGCATAGTAGGAAATTGAAATCCCTCATTGATAAACCAGTCAAGCTTTAAATACTTAGGAGGCATGACTAGCTTGGTAGCATTGAACTGCATATGGTTCATCCTTTCAGTGTCATTAGTGAACCAGGTAGAGATCCTGTTCACAGTAGCATTTAAGGATTCTCTAGTGTTTCTCTTGCCGGTTTTGGTTCTTTTGGGTGCAGATGGGTTGGACATGGTGTTAGGGTTGAAGAAAAGAATAACAGAAGGTGGGTCAGTGACGGAGAAGAGAAGACACATCACAAAATGATTATGTGGTGCTTAAGAGAAAGATAGAATTTTAGGTGTCAAGTGAATCAACTTTGAAGTCTGTATATATAGAGTTTTGTATGTCATATTTGAATTTCAAATACCTTGTAATAGCTTATTTCGTGTTTCAAGAGATATAGATGATACTGACACAGATTTGAATTCGAATTTAAGATAAGATATGTCAGTTAAAATTTTTGAAAATTGTGCAGTTTTTGCAAAAATGCCATAGATAATCGATTACATAAGCATGGTAATCGACTATTTCAAGGCAAAGTATGTTTCTGAACAGAGCATAATCGATTAATACGAGTCGTAATCGATTACTCCAGAGATATTGAAAATAGAAACAACTCTCAAGCATTAAGTAATCGATTAAAATACAGGGTAATCGATTACTCAAGAGAGTTTTTGTTTCAGAAATAAATTTCAGTAGTAGGTAATCAATTAATTCGATAATCGATTACACAAGATGTTTTTTGTTTCTGGATTTCATTTAGACAACAAGTAATCGATTAATTCGTTAGTGTAATTGATTACTTTAGAGAGGTTTGAATTTTGAAATACACTGAAAATATCAAGTAATCGATGAATTCACATTGTAATTGATTACTGTAGTGAAGTTTTGGCTCTAAAATTGTCTCTAAACCTCAAATGGTCGATTAAAACGCATAGTAATCGATTATAGCAGACAATTATACAGAGTGATAGTATTTTTCAGCAGGTTTTCGAATTTTTAAGCACATGTGATGAATGACTAATCTAGATGGTATATCATGTAGTTAGGCACATATAATCATGCTATCATATATTAGATTCATCAATAATACCTAGCATGTTTCTAAGATCATAGAATTTATCTCTAGATAAGGGTTTGGTAAAGATATCAGCCAATTCATTATTAGTATCAATAAACTCAATTTTGATGTTACCCTTTTGGATGTGATCCCTGAGAAAATGATGTCTGATCTCTATGTGTTTTGTCCTTGAGTGCATGACTTGATTCTTTAATAGGTTTATTGCACTTGTGTTGTCACATAGTAAAGGAATTTCATTCATTTCCACACCAAAATCTTGGAGTTGTTGCTTAAGCCACAAACTTTGTGCACAACACCTTCCAGCAGCTATGTATTCAGCTTCTGCTGTTGAGAGAGCAACACAAGATTGCTTCTTACAATGCCATGAGATTAGTGAGCTTCCCAACAAGTGGCGTGTTCCCCTAGTGTTTTTCCTATCAAGTTTGCATTCTGCAAAATCAGAATCTGAGTAGCCAATTAAATTCAGTGATGCACCTTTGGGATACCAAAGACCAACTCTTTGTGTTGATTTGAGGTATTTGATGATTCTCTTTACTACTGTGAGGTGTGACTCCTTTGGACTTGCTTGATATCTTGCACACAAGCACATACTCAACATTATATCTGGTCTACTTGCAGTCAAGTACAATAAAGATCCAATCATCCCTCTATACTTAGACTCATCAACCCCTTGCCTTTTTCATCTGAATCAAGGTAGGTTAAGGTTGTCATAGGAGTTGCAGCATCTTTTCTCTTCTCCATGTCAAAATTTTTTATCACTTCAAGGCAGTATTTAGTTTGGATGAGAAATGTTCCATTCTTCATTTGCTTCACTTAAAGTCCAAGAAAGAATGTCAATTCTCCCATTATATACATCTCAAACTCATTCTGCATAGAGATAGAAAATTCTTTGCACAAGGAATGAACCAAATATTATATCATCAACATATACTTGAACCAATAAGATACCATTGTCATGCTTCTTGATGAACAAGGTTTTGTCAACTTGTCCTCTTATGAAAGATTGACCAAGCAAGAAGTTGCTCAATCTTTCACACCAAGACCTAGGAGTTTGTTTCAATCCATAAAGAGCTTTCTTTAGTTTAAAGACATGGTTTGGATATTTGAAATCAACAAAAATCCAGGACGTTGATCAACATAGATTTCCTCCTCAATATATCCATTCAAAAAAGCACTCTTTACATCCATTTGAAACAGTTTAAAGTCCATTAAACATACATATGCAAGTAGTAACCTAATGGCCTCTAACCTTGCTACTAGAGCATAGGATTCTTCATAGTCTATCTCTTCCTCTTGGTTGTAACCTTTTGCAACCAATTTAGCTTTGTTTCTAACTATGATTCCACTCTCATCAAGTTTGTTCCTAAAAACCCACTTGGTGCCAATAGGTTTGTGAGAAGAAGGTCTAGGAACAAGTTCCCAAACTTCAATTCTCTTGAACTAATTCAGTTCATCATGCATGGAAAGCATCAAATGTTAATCAAGTAAGGCTTGGTCAATGCTCTTAGGTTCAATTTGTGAAACAAAAGCCATATCACAGTAGAGATTTCTTAGTGAAGATGTAGTAGATACTTCCTTAGTGATGTCACCAATTATGTTGTCAAGGGAGAGATCTCTTGTAGTTATCCAATCCTTAGGCTTTTGGATAGGTGTTGATTGATCCATTTCTGCAATTGGTTCTTCCTTTTTCTTTTTATTTGATCCATTGAATTTTATATGCTCTTCTATAGGGCCTGCATCATTTTCACACTTCTTTTCCTCTTTAGATGAGTTAGATTCATCACAAATAACATGAACTGATTCTTCCATCCATAAAGTTTTTTTTATTAAAGACTCTATATGCTTTGATTTGTAATGAGTATCCAAGAAAGATGGCTTCATCAGCCTTAGCATCACACTTGCCAAGAGATTCCTTACCATTATTTAAAACAAAGCATTTGCAGCCAAATGCTCTTAAGTGAGAAATGTTTGGTTTTCTACCTTTGTATAATTTCATAAGGATTTTTCTTCAAAATAGGCCTTATAAGTAATCTATTCAAAGTGTAGCAAACTGTACTCACAACATCAGCCTAAAAATGTTTAGGCAAATTTGTCTCATTAAGAAGAGTTCTAGCTCCTTCTTTAAGGGATCTATTTTTCCTCTCCACAACACCATTTTGTTGAGGTGTTCTTGGAGCTGAAATATTGTGGTTGATTCCATTTCCTTCATAAAAAATTTCAAAGTACTCATTTTGGAATTCACCACCATGATCACTTCTTATTGAGATAATTTTACATCCTTTCTTATTTTGAATGAGCTTGGCTAATTTTCTGAATGCCATGAAAACATCACTCTTGGATCTTATAAATAAAGTCCATGTGAATCTAGAATAATCATCATGCTCATAGTTTTAGAAGGACCCAATAAATCCATACGAAGCATTTCAAGGGGTCTTGAGGTAGAAACAACATTTTTATTTTGAAAAGAAATCTTGGTTTGTTTTCCCTTTTGACAAGCATCACATAGTTTATCCTTTTCAACCTTTAGTTTAGGTAAGCAAATGACTAAGTCTTTTCTTATAAGCTTGTTCATGTGATGCATGTTAATGTGACTTGCCCTCCTATGCCATAGCCAAGATTCATCAACTTTGCTTACTAGGCAATTAGTGTTGTGAATGAATGATGTTATATAGAGAGTAAGTAGATATGACCTTTTCTTTTACCTACATGTATAACCTCACCAGATTGACCATCACATATTAAACAACAATTATCATTGAAGGAAACTTTGAATCTTTTATCACATAGTTGGATTATGCTTAGGAGATTGTGCTTTAAATCTTTCACATAAAGAACATTTTTTATCATGGTTTTAAAGCTATCTCCTATGTTTCCTTCTCCAACTATCTTCCATTTGTTCATCTTTTAGAGTAACATTTATAAGCATGGATATATCACCTGTCATGTGTCTAGAGCATCCACTATCAAGGTACCATAATGATGATTTTGCTCTAAGACACACCTGCAACATTCAAATTAAGTGACAAAGAAAGGTACCCAATTTAGGTTGGGTCCATAAGGGTTAGCTGTTTTTCTCTTTTTCTTTGGAACCCAAATGCAATCTCCATTAGGCACATAAAATCTTCTAGCATAGCACCTATGACATGTATGACCTTTCTTCATGCAGTAATTACAAGCTACAGATTTTGATGCCCTTTCAAAATGAGTCAATTGTTGATACTTAGTTTTTGAAAAGCCTATTTGATTCTTCTGTTTTGGTGGTACAAACTTTGTATTTCCAAAAGGTTTGGCTCCATGATTGTAACCCAAACCAGAAGTATCTCCAGCATACTTTTGTACACTTACATTTGATTTAAATTGTATTTTCCTCTATAAAGTCTTTTCAAAAGATCAACCAAATAAGAATTTACAGAAAGTAATAACATATACTTTTCACCTTGACTCCTTTTGAAATCATCAAATTCCTTTTGTAAAGCTTTGCATTTATCTAGATTTGATTAAGAAGATGCACATACACATCTATTAATGTTGTAGCTTAAAACAAGTTTTTCATTTTCTTCTTTCAAGTTACAAATTTCAGTTTTCATTGCTACAAGTTTGGTGGCATGGCATTTAAGATTTCCTTTCAGCTTATTGTTGGATTTTGCAAGCATTCGAGCCTCTTCATGCATATCATGGAAAGCATCAACAATTTGGTCAAATTCAGGATTTACCTCTGATTCAGGGCTTGAGAATTCTTCATCTTCACTTATTATAGAAGTGAGACATACATTAGGTTCTTCATTCTTACTAGATGATTTAGAAGTTGTTGAGTCATTGTCCTCCCATGCTATGTAGGATTTCTTTGGCTTTCCTTCTTTCCTTGTCTTATTTGCATCTAATTGCTTCTTTAACAATATAGGTCAATCAGATTTAATGTGGTCTGGCTTACCACATTCGAAGCATGTGAAGTTTGTGTTGTTGTTGTCCTTTCTTTTGTTGAACTTCTAGTTCTTTTTGTTCTTCATGAACTTGCTGATTCTTTTCACTATTAGGTTCAAGCGTTCATCACTTTCATCTTCACTTAAGTCTTCTTCTTTTTCAACACTAGATGATGCAACTTTCAAGGCTATGCTCTTTTGTTTCTTATCTGCATCTTTTGCATGTGTTAGTTGTGACATTTCCAATTCTTACTCAAAAAGCTTACCAAAAAGTGCAGCCATGGACATCTTGGAAAGATCTTTTGATTCCTTTATTGTTGTTACCTTGGGTTGCCATGGTCTTGTAAGACATTTCAGGATTTTGATGTTCAACTCTTCAACATTAAATATCTTCCCAAGACCAAGAAGATGATTTACAATGTGAGTGAATCTTATTTGGAGCTGAGATATGTTTTTTGTGGTCTTCATCTTGAACATTTCGTACTTATGAATCAAGGCATGCTTCCTTGATCTTCTAACTTCATCAGTTTATTCACGAGTGACTTCCAACATCTCCCACATTACCTTTGTGCTTTTACACCTAACAGTTCTAAAGAATTCGTTAGAAGAAAGTGCAAAAGTAATCATGTTCTTAGCTTTAAAATCATACTGAACAACCCTTTTCTGCATCTGTTATCTTATCCCACTCTTTGGGAATCATATTACTACCAACAGTTTTCATAGGAACCAATGGACCTTTTTCTATTGTATTCCATGCACCAGGGTCATTTGATTGAATGAAAATCTGCATTCTATTTTTCTAAAAACTATAATGCTCTCCTTCAAACATCGGAGGACGATTGAGGGAGGCACACTCTTTGAAGGTAATTTGTGTGGTATTCATTTTCTTTTAAAAAAGATAGTGATCTTGATAACACTTAAGAATCAACTCTTGATACCAATTGAAAACAATATGAACACACACAATTAACCAAGAGGGGATGAATTGGTTAGAGCTTGGCCTTTTAAAATTTTGTAAGAATAAGAGTTATAAGATCATATCACACTTAAAACCAAGAATGTTTCAATCAATCAAACCACTCAGCTCAAGAAAACAATTACAGAAACTTCTACTTGTTGAGTAATAAAGATTTCACCAAATAGGCTCATATTAAGATAACAAGAAGAGAATAAAGAAAGTAATCAACACAAGAACTTATACTGGTTCACCCCTCAACAGAGAAGCTACATCTAGTTTCTTCTAACCAAAACTATGATTAGAGATCCACTATCGATAAAAATTGTTCTTTACAAGCTTACAAAGATCACACTTTATCAACCCTAGATAAAGAACTGAAATCTAAACACCCTTTAGACTTCTAATGATCAAGACATAGAGAAACCCTTCTCTACTCTTTCCTCTAGAGAACCCTACTCTAGAAAAGCTTAAAGAACCCGTTTATAATAGCAACTAAGAAGCTGAAATGCAAAAATGAATTACAACCAGAGTTTTAGAGGAGAGATACAACCTTATGATCCAAAGAATGCAAATGCAAATGTTTACTAATATGAGATCAGGTTGAAAGAAAGCAAGTTTCAGACCAAGCTCTCTAAGAAACTCCTTTGAAATGTTGTCCAAAAAGAATTCTACCAATGATGCATGAAGATCTTGAATTGTAAGACAAGAGCTTTGTTACTCAGTGTATTTTCTCTCAGTTCAGAAGCCTTTGAAAATCAGTGAAAATCTCAAATTGTAATAATGTCTTCTTTCAAAAGACTTAACAGCTTTATATAGAAAAACTGATGTAACTGAATGTAATCGATTAATACGTCCATGTAATCGATTATTTACTCTTAAGTAATCGATTAATTGTTCATTTAATCGATTCATTTGTTCTTGAGCTTTTTGGAAAAAGTGTATGAACAAAGTAATCGATTAACACAGAGTTCCATTCCACAAAAGTGCTTAGTAACCGATCACAGATAAATGGTAATCGATTAACATAGATAGCACTTGTTCTGTGTTTGTACTGAGTATTCGATTACTTAATGCTGGTAATCGATTATTCTGTTCTTCAATGCTCAAGTAATAGATTACAAATTTGTGGTAATGGATTAAGGCAGTCAAAAAGAGTTTTTCCAAAAACTTGAACCATGAGTACTTGGCTTTTATTGGTCATCCAAGTTTGTTTGCAGTAGTAAATGCACAAAAATTGAATACTTTGGTGGTAAAATTTGTGAAAATAAAACTCGGGTGGTAAAATTTGCAAAAAATGAAAGTTGAGTGGTAAATTTTGTAATTAAGCCTAAACTTAACTTTTTATTGGTCATCCAAGTATTGCACTTGAATAATATCAATAAACATCAAAATCAAATAATTAGCAAATCAAATAAAAAACAACACACTATAGGTGTAAACACTACATGAGTTCATGTGAAGAGAGGCACAGAGAAAGAAAGAGAGAAAGAGTCATTACTTGGAAGAAGCACATTGCACTGTAAAGGAGAAATGGACCAAGAGAGCGAAACAAAACACCTTGTAGAGAGTAGCAAAGTAAGAGTTTGGGGGGTAAAAAGTGTTTAATTTTTACTTGTATTAGTCAGAGAGATATGAAAAATTGTAGACAGAGATGAAACAATGTAGAGGGAAACATAAAATTGAGATATTTTAGGTTAGAGGGAAACTTCATGTCTCTATATTAGCTTTTTCATAATGATGCTCCACATCGTTCATGAACAAAGACAAGAACATTACATTATTGTGATCACAAGTTTGTTGTTGCGATGGTTGCTATAGTAAAGAGATGGAATATAAAAATTTGGGGAATTTCAAAATGTCAAAATCCTAAAACGACATAACTTTTTATTTTAAATTTTAGCTGTTAATTGTTTTTAAAAAATGGAGGGTTTAGATTTGTGAACATTATTTGGTCATATTGTTTTCCATAGAAGAGGATTCGTTCTTATTACTCAATAACATAAATTAAATTAATTTTTTCCTGCATTTTAATTAAATTACTTAGTGGCACAATTAGGAAAACACAACATATTATGGGTACTGTGTGTGTTGTAAATTCTTAGAATGTGGGTTTGTATTTAACTTAATCCCAAAAGTTAGCTTATAAGGTGAGACTTATCCCTCACTTTATATATTATATCTTAGTCTTATCTCTAGCTAATGTGGGACTTGAATTTTTTTCGGATATCACTAAAAGGGGATGGAGAGTTGTTGGAAATTTAATTATTCATAGAGAAAATAAGAGTGAAATGTGTAAATAATAATGTGATAAAATTTTAATGTGGTTGAAATAAATTTAAATAGAAATTCTTGATATTATCTAAACATTTTTGCTAAGAATTAAATGTGATATGACTTCTTCTTGATTCATTTAATTTTTTGAATAATTTTTGTATTTAATTTAGTTATTAATTGCGAAGGTAATTTTATTTAAATAAAAATTGTTTGTCTTTATCTTTTGGTGAACTAATTTATGAGGGTGGGTTTGGACAATTAATGTGGTCGAAACACATTAAAATCTTTTTTATAAATTAATATTTCTATTTAATATTTTATTAGCATTTATTATTTATTAATTATTTTGAATTAAGAAATATTATAATTATCCTAGTATGACTTTTATGTTATATAAATAAGTCTTTGGCTATAAACACAGGCCTAAGTCCAATCTATATTAGAATTAATTTTTTTTAATTAATATGTTTGAATTATATAATTACTTGCATATATATATATATATATACATAATATATATATATATATATATATTTCAATTAAAATATTAAATAAATCATTTTACTCCATAACAATATGAAAATTTCAAATTGTTTAAGTTTTTAACCCTAAATAAATTTTTATGTTCA
>PYAF01001821.1:252867-266368 GCA_007407185.1 Glycine tomentella
TTTAAATTTCTTTTGTTAAACTTTCAAGGTGAACTAGGCACATTATTATCATTTTACATACGAATTTAATAAATTCATATAAAACTTCAAAAATTATATTGTATTATTATGATTAACATGTTAAGCTTATAATTTTAATTTTTACACTTTATTAATTATTTAATTATCCTTTTAGGACATTATGAATATTTTTTACAATTGTTTGGTCATGTTCTAGTTAAATTATTAAAATTATAACTGAGTAGCACTCACTATTCTATGTTTAATTATATCTCTCAGAATTTTGAGTTTTTTCATCCAATTGCCTAGAAATGAATACTAAAAAAAAAGAAAACAAACAATTAATATAATAAAATGAGGGTGTTATAACCTTCACTATGACAAGGTGAATACCTTATTGTGTCATCTACTTGTCGAACTTAAAATGTAAGAGAAACAAAAATATAATATACAAAAAAGTAAACATATAGACCCAAGTACTATAAGAGAATGAAATGGACAATACAAAACACACAAATTGTACACACATATTCACCAAGCATTAATATCAAAAAGTAATATCATATATCACTATCAAACATACAAACATGTGTGTACGACAATCAAGTGTGTGTGTGACAATTGTATGCTCATGAATGAGACTAGACATGACTTTGTGAAGTTAACTCACATCCTAGAGTGATAGTGTCAATTGTGTTCCCAAACATAGCAATATATAAAAAAAATTATGATTTTTGTGTCATTCTCACAACGTCACGTGCTAAAAATTATTTAGTGGATGTATTAAAATTGATCATGGTGTAACAATGACCCATCAAAACGTTTATACAAGTGAGGTGAACTCACTAAGACACGAGGATGCATTAACCCGACCTCTTGTGGAACATCACACCTACAAGTTTCTTAGGTCTTCCAATGAATTAATGGTCCTTGTATAACTCAAATGTGGAATGATATTGTGTGAATATCAAATCATGAATATTGTGTCAACATACATATAACACATCCATCACCATATACATGTCCAAGGACCATTAATTCAATCTTTATAAATATTTTTTAAAAATTTTATGTTATAGAATTTATATAATCAAAACAAAATATTGATTAGATTGGATCATATTTAATATTTTATTTTCAAAACCAATCAAATCCAAATCGAACTTATACATACATACATATATACATACATACATACATATATATTTTTATTTATAATTTTATTATAACAACCTTGTTTGTATTTTTATTTCTTATATATTTGTAAAATTATCAAATAACTTACACTTATTTATGAAAAATATAATTAATTAAAGATAAATTTTTAGTAACTATTTGAGTAAAGTATATAAATATGTATTGGGTTTAATATATTTTTTGTTTCTAAATTTTCAAATTTTTGCTTTTAGACCCTAATCCAAATTTTGATTGGGCTTAGTCCCTGAACTATTTCTCCAATAACATTTTTGGTCCCTATCATCAATTTCATCATTAAGTGATGACATGGTAGTCTCATGTGTTATCATGACATCAACTTGTCTGACATGACATCCATGTGTAATTTTTTTGGTAAATTATGTTTAGTTCCCCATTATTTCATAAATAATTATGTTCATAATTGTTATTAGTCCCTATAATCAAATAATTATGGGAGAATGGGGGAGAACAATATTTCTTTCAACCACTAGATAGCATCATGTTTCGAGTTGAATGGCATGACTTTTGTCCAACTTTAAGGCTTATTTGGTCTATACGAAAGAGGCAAAAATATTGGATTTTTTAGAAGGAGAAATGGTCATCAATCTAGCCATTTGGGTAATTTGTAAGGGTACTGAGAGAAGTTGAACAAGAGCCCCCTCTCACCCTCAATTGTGGAGCCCTCCAACAAAAGTGGGTATTAGAATAAATTTTGATGTTGGGGTGAGGAAAAGTAGAGGAGCAGGTATGAGGCTAATTTGTAGGGACCCTCACAAGTTCTGTCGTGTTGTGCCACAAAAATGAGCCCTTGTGTTATGTCCCCAAGATTGCTAAAGTTTTTTCTATGAGATAGACCCTCAAGGTTACACAAGATTTATTTGATATCCTTGAAGATTGCATAATATTTTGAGTAGAGGGATTCATCCTTTCAGTCTACTTTTTGTAAAAAGACAAGACAACCAGGTTTCTCATATTCTAGCTAATTTGGCCTTTTCTCACTAGGAAAATTACTGGATTGAAGAAACTCCACCCCTGGTGGCTGGTTTGCTTCTTTCGAATGTAAGTAACCAAGTCTTTGTTGAATGAAATTCAGTTCCTACTTCAAAAAAAAAAGTTGATCCAATCTAAACAACTTTAAATTATATTTGATCAAATCATATTAAATTTTAAACAAAATCAGTTGGATGATTAATTAAGAATGTCTAAGTGATTAAATCAGATAAATTTTCTCTTCAAAATAAAATCCAATATGTGAATACCTCTATTCTTATAATTAGTTTGAACTTAGATGTGAAGTTGTGGCCTTTTATTGAGCTTTACCTCTCCTTTCTTTTTTTTATATCTAATTCACCATTATGTGTTTTTATTATTATGCATGGGAAAGACATGCATCTTGTTTCATTTTATTATGTTTTTTTGTTCTTTCTAGCATGCTCTTCATCAACAATATTAATAGTGTCAAACCTACTCTTAAAGGAATTTCCTATCATGTCACCTTATTTACTGTTTTTGTCATTATGATAAGTCACCTTACTCATTTTGTCATTATGATAAGTCACCTTACTTCAAAAATCCTATGATGAATGCAGAATTTTGAAATTATCATCTTAAGGAGTACCACTTCAATATAAATTAGAACAAAATTTTCTTTAGTTGGAGAAAGTTCATCCAGCATATCAAACATTCCTTATGTACAAGAAAATTTTCATTAATCTTGATGGTGTTTCTAATCTTTATTGTATGCTATGATTATAAAATTCCATTGAAAGTCTAGGGATACAAATCCAAATAACCACTATTCTAAAATCACCTTCAAAAGGAAGAAAAGAAGCTTCTATATTTTGATAATAACATAATAATTTGTTATAAACGTGGACTAACTTCAAATACATGGCATAAACCTTTCCAATCTTGAAACCTAACTAAGAAGTATTCATTCTCCAAGTCCATGACTTCCATTACTTCGTCCAACTTCCACATCTTACCAAGTATATTCTACAGGGACTAGAGGCTAAAGTTCTTGTCCAACACCTTGATCATAATAACCATTTGTAATGATTTTAAGCCTTTTATTTCTCTCTTTTATGGAGACCCTAACAATAAAGCACAAAACATCCTCTTCTTCCTACGATGTCTCTAGCAATAGGTCCTCATGTAATCTTGACTAATAGTCAATGGAAGTTGGGATTTAGTTCACCATTCACCCTAAGCAAATATTCTTTCTTTATACAATAATAACTAAAGTTTTCTTGTTAGCAAATCGTATTACATGAATAAAAGAAAAGTATAATATTTTGTAGTAAATTACATCTATAAATAAACTATTAATATTTGAAATCATAAAAATCTATTAATATTTGAATCCTTCCTAATAATTATACTTTCCCTTTATGTAATGGAGAATAAATATTCTCTATAGATACAATCTTAAAGCAAAAACAATGAATATAGAAATGAATAGCAAAAATATTTTGTATTACCATAGTTTTTTTCAATAAAATATTTTACAAGAACTTCATGCTAAGCTTTTTGCCAAATACCTTACCTATCACAATTTTTGCTATGGTTCATAAGCTTTTTCTTTCTTTTTTTCTTTAAAGACCCTAACAATAGGGCATAATACATCATCTTCTTTTAACTTGTATGGAACAACTCATCATTTGAGATAGATAGCTCTTCTACTTCCATTCACAATTCATGGGAGTCAAGATTTGGTTTTCCATTCATCCGAGACAAATATCTTTCTTTATGATATTTTCTTTCTTTCCAACTTTATATTTGTAGCCATTGGGAAGGGACCTTTTATAAGAGTTCCTTCATTTGCCTTCATAAGTGGTTGGGGCTCAAGTGAGTCTAACACTACCTCTACTTTGCACCCCTTCAAGGATTAGCCTATGTTGATCTTTACATTCTTTAATCGCCTGACAAGTTGGTTTTCCTTTTTCTTAAACAATAAAGAAATACTAAAGGAGCAAGAAACTCTAGGAGAACATAACATCATTCCCTATCTTCTATAGTATTTATAACATCATGACTATAAAAACTAAACATTTTTTGCTAGCAAGATTTAGTTACACAAATTAAATGAATGTATATTTTATAGTAAAGTATATAAATTATTAATCTTTGAATCCTTCTTAATATCTTACTCTCCCATGTGTAATATGCATAGAGAGTAAATATTCTCTACAATACAATCCTAAAAGAAAAATAACTAAATATACAAATGAATATTATTAATCTATTATTAAAATGTTTTGTATGACCATAGTTTTAGAAATAAAATAGTAATATCTTTTAGACATGGTAGTGCAAAACTTGTAAAGACAATTCTAGAATATAGAAAGGCAAATGTTGATGCATTGGACAAAGATGGAGATCCCCTTCATGTTTTTGCATAAGTTGTTGGGTCCCCGGAATGTGTTCATATCCTTATCAAAAGAAATGCAAATGTGTGGTCATGACTAAGAGATGATTTTGACCTATCGGTAGTTCACATTTACGCCTACCATGGCCAACCAAGCAAGCATGTATGTTTGCTTAAATTATACTTAAATGTTGCATCATCATCACTAGAACCAAAATTACTATTAGTTGGATCTGATCCTACATAATGGTGAGTCTGTGAGATAGGAAGACTGTTAACACTCAATTTTATAGGCTTTCAATGCTTATTATTTACTGCCAAATTAATTAGGAGAGCCAATCATTTGGGGAAAAGGATAAAAAGATAATGGGAGATAAGACATTCCTATTGATGTGAGATATTTTGCTTATTATTTACTTCCAAATTCACATGTTTTAAGGAGCTCATTGTCTAATGTGAGATATTTTGCATGGTTATCTTATTATTAACTTTAGCTTAGATGTGACATGTGGGTCCCTATCTAGGTATACAACTTCTTGTTTTTCTATTTTGTTCACCGTTTCTATTTTGTTATCATGGGAGGGACATGGAACTTATGCCATTTCATTTTCTTTTCTTTCACCCTTGTTAGCATGCTTTTCATCTGCAACGTCGAACCTACCCAAAGATTTCCTTACATGTCGCATTCTTTATTCTTTCTCTCCCACTAAAGAGTTTGATCAGCTACCTTGCTTTTCACAACTATCTACAATATTCAAGGTTTCTACTATATTGATATTCAAAGTCCAAAAGCATCCTCCTAACCTCTAAATGCCCTAAAACCACAGTACAAATTGTAGGTTTTGTTTTCTGCTTATTTTTAATGTCCTTTACCTTTTGCTAAATCATTGGACATACTTCTTTATGATGATGAAACCTATCACATGAAAACCACACAAGTGTATGCCTTCTTATTCAACATTATAAACCTAATGATTAAGGTAAAAATTTTAAATCAACGTCTTGAGGGGTTCCACTTCAACACTAACTCAAGAGAAAATGGTGTTCCTAATCTTATATAGTATATTACAACTATAAAATTCAATAGGACAAATAAGGTTGTGAATATGAATAACCACTCTTCTAAAATCATTTTCAAAAAGGAAAAAAATAACCTTCCATCTTTGAACAAGAACATAATGATATGCTACAAGCCATGAATCAACTTCAAAGATATGACACAATTCTTTCCAATCTTAGAACCTAATCAAGAAGTATTTGTTATCCAAATCTGACTTCCGTTGCTCCATTTGGCTTCCACATCTTATCAAATCTATTCTGCAAGAACTTGAGGCTAATCTTCTTGCTAAGCTCATTGAGTATCACATTCTTTTGCCATGGTTTCTAAGCATTTGTTTTTCTCTTCTTTGGAGACCCTAATAATGAGATAAAATATCTTCTTGCAACTTCTTTGGTGGTAGATAACTTCTATTCCATTTAGAGTCTGTGTGAGTCAAGATTTGGTTTGGCATTTACCCTAGGTAGATATCCTTACATGATATTTATTTTCTTTCTAACTTCATATTCGTAGTCGTTGGGAATGAACTCTTCACTAAAGTTCCCTCTTTTGTCTTCAAAGTTGTTGAGGCTCAAGCGAATTTGACATTATCTATACTTTTATCCCTTTCAGAGGATTGGTTTGTGTTGACCTTCACTTTCTTCATCCACTTAATGAGCTGATATGTCTCTACCCATGTTAGTAAGAAAAATCCTAGAAAAACAATTGGTCATAAGAAAACATTCTTGTTTATTTCTAAAAAAATTTCTAAATCTTTTCATTATTTTAAAATATATATTTTACCCTATATTCTTTCTTTATACACAATAAAAACTAAACATTTTCCTGTTAGCAAATTGAATTACGTGAATTAAACCAAGTTGTAGTATTTTATAATAAATTATACCTATTAATAAACTATTAATTTTTGAATCTTAACAATTCTACTGTCACTTGAAAAATGGAGAGTAAATATTCTCTATAAATACAATCTTAAAAGAAAAAAACATTCAAATATACAAATAAATATTAATATAGTATAAAAATATTTCATATCATCATAGTTTTAGAAAATATTTATTTCAATCAAAAGCCACACACCCATTCGTACAATGATGGCATCTCACCACGATGATCACTTCCTTTTTCCATTTCCTTCATGGAATAAAGGAGCATTATTTTTGGAAAAAGGAGTCTATTTAGGAAGAACTTTCACACCGTGCAAAAAAGCAGAAAAAAAAATAAAAGTGGGCAATGCATCCGTATAGGTAAAGGAGCAACCCCAAATTTGGCAAGCACAGAACTCCAAGAAGCCCTCCCCTTTAGCTTGCCGATCCAAACCCAAACACAACCTAGTTTAAAAGAAAAATCTAGAGATAAAAAAGCTCCCACATAGTAACAATAATAGAAATATTAAACCAAAAGAAAGCCTAAAACAACAAGAATCCCTCAAAATTATTCCACTTCTGTGAAGCAAAGTGATTTTGGTTTTGTGGGGTGGTGAGGTGTACTGTAGTACTAGTACTTCTTCAAAGTCCAAAGCCACCTACATCATCTTTCTCTCTCCTTTTGTTTCCTTCCTACCCACCTAAGGCCAAACCCATTTCTCACAAATGGAAAAATCGTAACGAAAGAAAGAAGAAAGTAATAATAATAATAAAAAAAAAACATCTAAATACCAAAATCCCCCTCACAATTCACTTCTTTACCTTTGTTCAGCAGCAACAACTTCTTCTTCGCTTCTCTCTCTCTCTCTCTCTCTCTCTCTCTCTGAAACCCTTTTTCTGTCTAGATTTCCTTCATCATTAGCTTAATTGATCAAGCTTAAGTCCTTTCGTTTGCTTCACCCCATGGATCTACCATTCACACTTTAAAAGAGATCCTTCGAAGTTCAATTTCGGATCAAAGCGGTGCCGTTCCGCCACTGATAAATTAAAATTGAGAGAAGAGAGACATAGAGAGAGAGAGAGAGAAAATGAAAATCCCTTGTTGTTCGGTTTGCCAAACGCGGTACAACGAGGAGGAGCGAGTTCCGCTTCTGCTCCAATGCGGGCACGGGTTCTGCAGAGAGTGTCTCTCTAGAATGTTCTCGGCGTCTTCGGACGCCACGCTGGCGTGTCCCAGGTGCCGCCACGTGTCCACAGTAGGAAACTCGGTTCAGGCGTTGAGGAAGAACTACGCGGTGCTAGCGCTCCTCAACTCCTCCGCGGCAGCCGTCAACGGCGGCGGCGGAGGGCGGTTGAATTTCGACTGCGACTACACCGACGACGAGGACGGTGACGGCGGTGGAGAGGATGAGGAGGAAGAGGACAACGAGAATCGGCGGCGGAATAGCCGCGAGTCGCAGGCATCGAGCTCCGGCGGTGGTTGCGCGCCGGTGATCGAGCTTGGTGGAGGAGGCGGCGGCGGCGCGCACAATGACCTGAAGCTGGTGCGGCGGATTGGGGAGGGGAGGAGGGCGGGGGTGGAGATGTGGATGGCGGTGATCAGTGGCGGTGGCGGCGAGGGAGGACGGCAGCGGTGCCGGCACAACGTGACGGTGAAGAAGGTGGCTGTGGCGGAGGGGATGGATTTGGATTGGGTGCAGGGGAAGTTGGAGGATTTGCGTAGGGCTTCGATGTGGTGCAGGAATGTGTGCACTTTCCATGGCACAATGAGGGTGGAAGACAGTTTGTGTCTTGTGATGGATAAGTGTTATGGATCGGTTCAGTCCGAGATGCAACGTAATGAGGGGAGGCTCACTTTGGAACAAGTTCTAAGGTCTTTGATTTTTTATATTTTTTTTCCTTTCCTTTATTAGATTTAGGATTTTTTTTTTTTTGTTTCTTCTTGTGATTAATCTTGTTGTGAGAAGTTTATTTGACTTGTTAGTGACTATGTAGTGAGTAGACTGATTGATTGTTGCGTTTGATTAGTTTAGTTTCTCTTGGTTTGTTTGATGAGTGATTGTTGTGGTTGCAGTTGTGTGATTATTGTGTTTGATTAGTTCAGTTTTTCTTGATTTGTTTGATGAGTAATTGTGGTTTTAAGTTACGGTTTTGGTCAATTAGTTCAATTTCTCATGATGTGGGTTGTTGCAACCTCAGCACCGCAATTTTTCAAGTGATGTCTGCAATTTGAAAACTTGATCAGTATTATCCAATGTTGTTAAATGGCGGTGCGATGGCAGAATGATGTGGCAGATTTTTTGCAAACCACCATAGGCAATTTTTGAAGTGTGGACCACTATGGCAGTATCATAGGCCGCAACTATGTGTTTATATGGTGGAATTTTGCCTTCTACCATGTTCCACCATTCACCATTGATAACGTTGGTGTTATTGCAATTTCACTGATAAGTATGAAACACTACATTATGGTTAAAATTTGGAGAAAATGCAATGCATTATGGTTAAAATTTGGAAAAATGCAATGTTATTATGTCTCTGCCAGTCATTGACTAATCAATGTTTGGAGGGAGACACTGTCTATGTATGTATTTTTCTAGGATGCCTATGTGCTTTCCTGTTGGTTAAGCAGATTGAGAAATAGTTGAATGAGTGATCCCATACTGCATTTCAATTTTCCATGATGCTATAAATAATGATTTTAAAATTTTCCAATGTAGATATGGGGCGGACATTGCACGAGGCGTTGTTGAGCTTCATGCTGCAGGAGTTGTTTGCATGAATTTGAAACCTTCCAATCTTCTTCTTGATGCAAATGGTCATGCTGTGGTTTCTGACTATGGACTTGCTACAATTCTGAAGAAGCCTTCCTGTTGGAAGGCTCGACCAGAGTGTGACTCTGCGAAGATCCATTCCTGTATGGAATGTATAATGCTCAGCCCACATTATACAGCACCGGAGGCTTGGGAACCTGTGAAGAAATCATTGAATTTGTTTTGGGATGATGGAATAGGTATATCTTCCGAATCGGATGCATGGAGTTTTGGTTGTACATTGGTGGAGATGTGCACTGGTGCCATTCCGTATGTGGAGAAATTCATTCTTTACTCAACTTTTCTTTCTTATGTTCTTCCCTCTTTTTTTCAAATTTCTTACTGCAAAATCTGTTTGTGCAGTTGGGCAGGTTTAAGTGCAGAGGAAATCTATCGAGCTGTCATTAAAGCTAAGAAATTGCCTCCGCAGTATGCTAGTGTGGTTGGTGGTGGAATTCCGAGGGAATTGTGGAAGATGATTGGAGAGTGCTTGCAATTCAAGCCATCTAAAAGGCCTACTTTTAGTGCCATGCTAGCAATATTTCTCCGCCATTTGCAGGAAATACCACGCAGCCCTCCTGCAAGCCCTGATAAGTAAGTCTGTTAAAGCAAGCTATTATAACTGTGACTGCGTCTCCTGTGTTGCTTTTGATAGCACTTGATTGAGAACTTAAGGCTACTTACGGTTTTTAGTATGGAAATGTGAGCTTCAATAGGAATGAGCCAAATGCACAATTGTCATTGATGTTCTTCATTTGCTCAATTGCCTTATACAATGTTATACATTTGTGTGGATTCAGTGGCTTAGATAAGGGCTCTGTGTCAAATGTGGTGGAACCTTCCACAGTACCTGAATTGGAAGTTCCTCAGAAAAACCCAAATCATCTTCATCGACTTGTGTCAGAAGGAGATACTGCAGGTGTTAGGTTAGTTGGTGTCATGGCACCTCTTCTCCGAGCTTGCTATTACTTAAACTTTATCATTTCATTCATTTGTTTTGTATTTCTTGCTCAGAGATCTTCTTGCAAAGGCTGCATCAGAAAGTGGCAGCAACTACCTATCGTTGCTATTGGAAGCTCAAAATGCTGATGGGCAAACGGCTCTTCACTTAGCTTGTAGACGTGGTAGTGCAGAACTTGTTGAGACAATTCTGGAGTGTAGAGAAGCAAATGTTGATGTATTGGACAAAGATGGAGATCCTCCTCTTGTTTTTGCATTAGCAGCTGGGTCCCCAGAATGTGTTCGTAGCCTTATCAAAAGAAATGCTAATGTGCGGTCACGATTGAGAGATGGTTTTGGCCCATCAGTAGCTCACGTTTGTGCCTATCATGGCCAACCAGATTGTATGCGAGTATGTTTTTCTTAAATTATACTTAGATGTTTCTTCTTGTTCTTCCTTAGAACTATATTCATCTGAGTTTATGTGGAGAAATAACAGGAATTACTATTAGCTGGAGCTGATCCCAATGCAGTGGATGATGAAGGTGAATCTGTTCTGCATAGAGCAATTGCCAAGAAGTACACAGACTGTGCTCTTGTGATATTGGAGAATGGAGGCTGTAGATCAATGGCCATCTTGAATTCAAAGAACCTGACGTGAGTATTGGATTAGATTCAGTTTTATTTATAACTTGGAATTAGTTTGTCATGTTTGTCAATCAGTATATAGAACTACAATAACGGATCTTAATTAACTGTTAGGAAATGCAACAATACCTTGTGTATTATTACACAGGGAAAGACAGTTTTGCTGAAGTTGTCATTTTGTCGTCAATTTTAATTTTCATGTTGGCAGTTTTGCTGAAGTTGTCATTTTGTCATCAGTTTTAATTTTCATGTTGGGTTATCATCATTCTTGGAATTTCAGATTTTGAAATCTAGGATGGTTCTGTTCTACAGTTACAATAGTATAAAGGAAATTCTTTAATGTGTCATCGTCTATATAATTGAACCCCACATATTGTAAACTATTTCATTTATGTTAAATTGATATTTTGTATCACATGCATATATAATCAATTAATCATACAGTTTTACTCTGGTGTTGCAGACCGCTGCACTTGTGTGTGGCAACGTGGAATGTTGCTGTTGTGAAGAGATGGGTGGAAGTTGCAACTTCTGATGAGATTGCTGAATCAATTGACATACCAAGTCCTATTGGCACTGCCTTATGCATGGCAGCTGCTTCTAAGAAAGACCATGAAAATGGTATCCAAAACTTCATTGTTTGATAATGATTTGAACATTTTGTCTATTTTTCTTATTGTGGTTTATTTATTTATTTTTAAAAATTTAGTGCATCTAGAAATGCTTCAATATTGGTCATATATCAATTTCAAATGGTTTAGATAGAAAGGGGTGTTGAAATTGTAAGTTTTGGGTATAGAGGAAGAGATATGAAAAAGAATGAAACACTGAATTGATATTAACCAAGTTGTATTACAATGTAATGAATGTATTGATGTTTTTCAAACGTAGAGCACTAACCCTTATTTTCACTAATTATGAATTTGTGATCCTATCTAATTAGGGAAACAAATTATGATAAGATGAAATATGGTAACCAATCCTTAGAGATAATGAGAAAATAGTGAAAGTAATCCTAGAGGATAATTTAAAATATGATCCAATATTTTCATATATTCTGACAAAGAGAATCACAACTGTAGGAAGATAAGGAATCCTCCACTCCAGATCTGAGAAAATTTTCATGTTCATTATTGGCAAGTTTTACATTGAATGCCGAAGGTCTAATAGATCTGAGATAACTAAGAACAAAATTCAAAAATGTTTTTAAAAAAAATAGCAAACCTGCCCAATCTCTAGTGGCAACCTTAAAGTAGTCACTGGCTAAGCATCAAAGGGACACCACAAATGTATTCTATCCCACAAGAAGTTGAGAAGCAGGGTGATTAATGCATGCATTCTACTCGAATGATGAAAACACCAAAGAACTGCTAATGCCACAAAATTTATACTTCCTTATTGACAAAGCTTTGATAGGCAGAAATTTTTCCAGAGTAAAGGTCAGGACCTTTGCTCTCTGATGAACCCTAGCATATTATTCCATGTGATGGGTGTTCTTTTGGATCTGAACTGGAACTGTGCATAAGACCCATCTGTTGCCGGAGCTAAGTGAGGCCTAAGTACTAGAAAAAATCATCTCTATTAATTGGATTAATTACCACTGTCCAAAAAAAAAAAAAAGAAGCTTGTTTGACTTGACCACATGCTTGCTACCCAGAAATCATAACTGCTTATTTTAAAACTAGCTTACACTTATCTGCCAAATTCCACAATTTTTGCAAGATAAGATGATTTTCAAGAGCCATATGGATGGGATGTTAGAGTCATTTCTTAACCAGCTATCTTAAGTAGATATCCTTATCTTACCTGCCCCAATACTTCTGCATTGCAATTTTTTCTCTGCAATTATATGCGCGTGCACACACACACACACACACACACACACACACACACACATTTATATGGCGGATTTTCAGCTGGCCGTCATAGTCCACCACCCACCATCAAGAACACTGCTTCAAATTAGTACTTCAAATTTGAGAGTTAATACATGAATATTTATAATATCATTTATGCTATTTAATCTCTTTAGTGAAGTAGCTGAATTGTCTAATCTTGTTTGTTCATGCCAAATATAGAGGGGAGAGAACTGGTGCAGATATTGCTTGAAGCAGGAGCTGATCCATCTGCTCAAGATTCCCAGAATGGGAGGACAGCTTTGCATACAGCTGCTATGACTAATGATGTGGACTTGGTTAAGGTAAGTGAATGAGCTTCTTGATTAAAATGATTATAATAATAATTTTATGTTGCTTAAATATGCACGTTTGGGTATTTTGAGTAGGTTATTCTAGGTGCTGGGGTTGATGTGAACATTCGCAATGTGCACAACAGTATACCTCTTCACTTGGCCTTAGCTAGGGGTGCAAAGGCATGTGTTGGACTGCTTCTTGCTGCTGGAGCAGATTATAACTTGCAGGTTTTCATCCGAGTCCCCATTTCCCCATTTCCCCATTTGATCACATATAAATATAATTATAATTATGACTAGCAGAAAGGTAGCCTTTGTTATGATTGTCTGTCTGCATTTTTTGGTTAAGATGAGAGTAATTAATTTATAATGTAGCACTAGTCCAAAAAGAAAACTGAAATTGGAGTGTGTAATTACAGTACA
>PYAF01001821.1:283540-320327 GCA_007407185.1 Glycine tomentella
AAGATTTCCAGAATGTACAAAGAACAATATAATCGATTCTTTTCTTGAGATAGTCGATTAAACCAGTAGGAAACTTATTTTTCCAAAAACCCTTTGATTTGATTTAAAGACTTAAGCAATTTTATCAAAGCCTTGTGAATTCTATTTCTTAAACACATAGACTCAATGAATGATGTGAATGCAATGCACTTGGATCACCCGAAATGCTTGCTTCCTTTTACATTCAATCACAAATTAATCTTCAAGGCTTCATGGCATGTTGAAAGTTCAAAACCTTCCTTCTTGAATCAATCTATGCTTTGTGCTTCAAGTAGCTCCCTCTTAATTCAACAGTAGTGATTGAATTCCTTCTATGGTTCCATATAAGAAACCAATACGAATATAACCTACATGTCCAATTAAACTATGAGCTATAGGTCTTTTGACTTCTGTTTGGACCATGGAGGCCAGTGCTCCTAAAATCATAGAAGCAATGCTGCAGAAACAGAAGATTTGTTGCAACGTAGCTCCATAGGAACCATAAATAGAAATATGTGAAATATTTTTGAATAAGAGTGTCCAGTGTCGATGAAGATTATCTGGTGTCAAGGGTGATAGCCTTGAAAAGTAAGAGGGTCGCAAGTTTATCGAGCCCCTGAGTGTGGACAGGTGTTGTCCAGTGTCGATGGTGATAACCTCAACAAGTGCAAGAAATGTAAGTGTTTCGAGCTTGTCAAGCCCCCCAGCCTGGACAAGTGTTGTCCGGGTTGCCACTGTTGAATTGTCCAAGAAGGACATGCTTTTGTTCTACAGGCAAGGTTAGACATGCTAGGCAAGTGAGATGTCCAAGTTGGACATTTTTGCCTTTATCTGACCATTGGAAAGTGTATTCAAATCAAACATTACGCTTGTCCTTTGCTATAGGCGCATGCAGCGCACGCACAGTACTCGTGGATACGTGTCACTCATGGAGTGGATACATATTGGAGACTGCGTTAGTGGGTGAGTGGAGTCTAATCGTGGCATAAATTTCTAAGGACTCGTTTCAAATCCCGCTAGTAACTGAAAGGTCGCACCTCCATTTAAATGGAGTGGACGTCTGACGTTTTTGTCATCTCCATTCTTGCATTCCTGACTTTCTTCTTTCCAAAATCTTCTTTGCTCTCTTGGTCTTCTTCTTTTTTTCCTTTCTCCATTCAAGGTACACTTTCTTTCTTTGATAATGTCTGTGTCTACCATCTCTGATTCCGCTTTGGGTCTCAGCAGTAGCAACTCAGGGGACTCAATCCAGCAACCGCTGATGCGTGAGGTCATCTCCGTCAGGAACTCCTCAGAGGAGGAGACCTACCATGGAACCTTTGACAACGAGTCCTCCTCTTCAAGGAGAAAGACCAACTCGGGTCGTGTTGGCAAGTGTACTTCCCGCCTTCGTCGTAGGGTGCATTCAACGGCTGCCCCTTGGGTCAAGGAACATGTGCCGATTAGCACCATTCTTTTTCCTTCTGCTTCGCGAGGAGCAAAAAAGAATGGGGGGAGACACCAAGGTCTCTTCTCGCGTGCGACGCAGCAATAGCGTTGGGTCTCCATCGTCCACTCCCGCCGTCATTGGCTACGAGTGGGTGAGGGACAGAGTTTTGAAATACCAGTCCTCCATCACCTCGACAACATATATTAATGCTTGCATCATCAACCCAAGTTGACAATCCCTAAGGATTCTTGCAAAGTGGTCGTTGAGGCTTGCGAGAGTGATTACTTCCCTTTGTTTAGGGTTGCACCAGATGGTTCGCCCTTCTTCTTCATATATCATGCCTCTTCGAGGTGTTGGGTTTGCTTCTTCCTATGTCCCCTTTTCAGTGTGCTCTTCTTGAGCACTTGAATGTAGCCCCTTCCCAACTTCACCCTAACAGTTGGGCTATGGTGAAGGCTTTTGAAATTCTGTTCCCCTTCTTCAACATCCGATCCAACGTGTTGGTGTTCTTGTTCTTTTTTCAGATGAAGCTGATGCACAAGATTGATTGGGTCTCTTTGAACAGTGTATCCAATAAGATGTTCGAGTTTGACCTGAACATCTTCCATCGCTTAGTACTGTTTCTTCAAGGTCCTGGATACTGGTGTGGTGCCAGATGGGCTGCCACTAATGTTCAACCAGGATAGGGAGCCTCGCTTCCCGTTCTATTGGCAATCTGACCCCACTAGGTTCAAGTATTTTGATGAGGACCTGTTGACCCTAGTGGAAAGGGTGGACAAGGCGATCTTGGAGCACCTACTGGCTTCTTTGGATGCGCGGGCTCTTGCCCCTTCCTTCAGCGGACGACCCCTTCGCTGTTTTGGATGGTAAATCACTTTGCCTTTTCTTCTGTCTTTCTTATGTGTCTGGGGTGTTCACCCTGTGCTAACACTAGTTGTGTTGTCTAGTAGGTATAATGGGCAATTTTTCATGGAGGCCTCTGAATGCTAGGCCTGATGGTGAGGCTGTTCTACCTTCCTCTGTCAACCCCCTGGCTGGAGGCGAGGGTCGACCTACTGTTGGGGTTGGCCTTATTGGTATTGTTGAAGTTTCTCCCAGCATCCCTTCATCTATTTTAGCTAAAAGGAAGCGAGATGACAATGCTGGGACTTCTGGACGAAAGAAGTCAAGGTCCCTGCTTGGCCTTTGCGCTTTGAAGCAGGCTGTTGGGCTACTTCCCGGTGCGGGTGGCCTTTTTGTTACTATTACGCAGGATTCTCCTGTGGCGCCGTCAGCCGTCCAAGAAGCTGCTGCCCCAGCTACTGTCGTCACTGCTCTTGCTCCTCCTACCTCTCCTCCTGTTCTTGTTCGAGAAACTCCTGCTCCTCCCGCTGTCGTGGTCCGTCCGGCTTCTGCTACTACTGCACCCTTGTCGAATGTTGGTGCCACGACTAGTGGTGTTTCATAGATGTCGCTCCCTTTTTCTTCATCTGCTCTGTCGATAACTTCTGTTGCATCGACGTCGACTCTACCATCTTCTTCTTCTTGCCTCGTCACCTCCCTTGAGTTCATACATGCTTCGAGGGATATTGAATCTTTGTGGAGCGTGGGGCATAAGCCAGAGCAGAGGACCCAGACTCCCATCGACAAGAACTTTATCCATTCGGTCGGGGTTTAGAGCGCCACTGACTCTGCATAGCCTTTCTTCATAGAAGCCTTGCAATTTTAAAGGAGAACGAGCAGTGCCACTAGGAAGTTATGGGCAAGGCGTCACTAGAGGCTGAGGTGGCCAAGTTGAAGTCTGCCATTCGCACTATTTGGAGGGTGGGGCACGCCAAGGTGAACAATGTCGTTGTGGCCCTTGCTAAGGTGGTCAGGTCCAACCACTGACTGTCTTCCAAGGTTGGTGGTGCCTTGGCCAAGCTTTTGTGCAATAGGTTGAATGGTGACGAGTTGGCTAGTCGCGGCAAGGTACTGCTGGGTGCGAAGAAGGAGCTAGCTAGCAAGGTTGATAATGTTACTGCTGAGAGGGATAAGCTTGCCAAGAAGGTGGCTAACTTCGAGACATGGCTAAAGGAGTCCTAGCTCAGAACTTCGGCGGAGATAGGTATTAGCAAGGAGCTGGAGGAGGATTTTTCCATCTATAAGAAGGAGGCGATGGAGCAGTGTGAAAAAGGCTTTCATAAGGCCGTTATGCAGGCTGGGTTCTTCGCTAAGGACCCTGACTTAGGTCTTTTTAACCCTTTCAAGGATGTGAAGGATGGTGTTAAGCTCGACGAAGAAGAGGTTGCTTCTACCAAGGAAGGTGCTAGTGAAGAGCAAGGTGATGGGGTCAATGTCTAGGCTTCCTTTTTCCCTTTATATTTTTGCTTTATTAACTTTGGGCTGTGAAGGCCATGTAATTTTGACAATCATTCTTATTTAATGAAAATGTTCTTCTTTTGTCTTCATTCTTCTCTGTTTATTCTCTATCTTGCATGATGTTTGTTTGTACAATGCTCTGTGGTGATCATGATAGGCCGCTTTGACATGGACGATGTCCTTGCAGCGTATGAAGCGAGACAGACCTTGACGAAAATAGGAGACTTAATGACGTAAAATCATCTCAAGTTTGATTTCAACCTAATTAAAGGTCTTGTTTTGCCTCTTGTTTGAGGGTGAGTAGCTGATCCTTGGACCCTACTTGTTGAGGTACCTAAGGAGTGAGCGTACCAAGAGTGTGTCTTAGGTTTTATGCACCATAGGTGGACCTTGGATTTTTGTGTTTTTGCAAACTTGTACTCCTTCAAGAATAAAGTTTAGGAATAATAAAATGTGTCAAGGATAGGCCTTGCATACCTTGAGTTTCCACGTGGGGAAAACTTAGCAATGAGGAGGCTCACCAATGCTGGACCTTGGATTTCTTGAGCCTTATACCAGGGGAGTTGTCCATCCTGGGTTTTGTCGAGGCTTACTAAGTGTGGACCTTGGGTTTATGAACCTTTGGAAAACGAGGTTCACCAAGGACGAACCTTGGGTTTTATGAACCATTGGAGATCGACCAACGACGTGTCTGTCCTGAATTTTACTGGAGGTTCACCAAGGGGCAGGACCTTGGGTTTTGCGAACCTTTGGAGAATCTACCGCCTTGGATTTTGCTGAAGGTTCACTAAGGGATAGGACCTTGGGTTTTGCAAACCTTTGTAGACTACCAAGAGCTGGTCCTGGATTTTGCTTGGGGTTCACCAAGGGGTAAGACCTTGGGTTTTTGCGAACCTTTGGAGACTACCAAGAGATGGTCCTGGATTTTGCTGGAGGTTCACCAAGGGGAATGACCTTGGGTTTTGCAAACCTTTGGAAACTACCAAGAGCTGGTCCTGGATTTTGCTTGAGGTTCACCAAGGGGCAGGACCTTGGGTTTGGGGAACCTTTAGGGAATCAACCAGGGAGTTGCCCTGGATTTTGCTAGAGGTTCACCAAAGGGTTGGACCTTGGGTTTCATGAACCTTTCGAGACTACCAGTGATGAGTCCGTCCTAGATTTTGGCGAGGTTCATGTGAACTTGTATTCCTACAAAGACAAAGTTTACATACCTTGAACTTTCATGAAGGTGAGACTTTGATTAGAGGGCTCCTCAAGAGCGGACCCTGGCGTTGATGAACCTTTGGGGATACGACCAGGAACACATTCGTCCTAGGTTTTGTCTAGAGGGTGAATCTTGGGTTTTGTCGAGCCTTCGGAGATGCGACTAGGAACATGCTCATCCTGGGTTTTGTCTAGGTTCACCAAGGGTGGACCTTGGGTTTTGTCGAGCCTTTGGAGATGCGACAAGGGATATGCTCGTCCTGGGTTTTGTCTAGGCTTGCCATGGGTTGACCTTGTGTTTTTTCAACCCTTTGAAGGTGCAACCAGGAAATGCTCATCCTGGGTTTTGTCTAAGCTCGCCAAAGGTGGACCTTGTGTTTTGTCGAACCTTCAAAAATGCGACCAGGAACATGCTCATCTTGGGTTTTGTGTAGGCTCGCCAAGGGTGGACCTTGGGTGTCAGCAATTAGTATCCTACATGTACTACCTTGGTGGCAAGGGTGTCCTCCTGTATGGAGACTGCAGATCCCCTCATGGAGTTCTCTCAAGTAGTCTGTCTACTAGTTGTCCAAGCATTTGAGTGGAGGTGCTGTCAGCCCTCTTTTGAGCAATTTGCCATCAAGGATCACATAGTAATTGGCCTTCCTTTTTAGGTGTCGAGATGAGGTCACAAGGACCAGTGCTATCTTCTCGATCATCTAATACTGCTTCTTAGCATCATGAAGGATGCAACTGGTGAAGCAGATACGAAGCTGGTGTTCCCCTTCCTCTTGTACGAGGGTTGAGATGGCCAGCTTTTGGCGTATGATGCTAGTATGGATATCCAACATGTCAGATGGTAGCCAAGTGAATTGGCCTGTATTTCTGTGTAGGACATCAGTTAAGTGTCTGTGCTCATGGATGGTATGGTTTCTGCTGAGTTGCATACACTGCCTAGGTTTGGGTCTGGGCTGCAGCTTGGCGAGTTCTTCAATAGGCTTTGAGCCTTTGTCAATAGTGTTGCCACGTGGGTCCACATTGAATATGCCATCATGACTTGCTTCGTAGACAATCAGGGTTCGGATTAGAGACCCTTCATCCATGCTCATGACTTGACTTGTACCGCCAACTGTGGGGCAGTAATTGTCGGGCTTCCTGGTGGGAGGATATGGTGCCACTTTTAGGCTCTCTGCATAGCATTGTCAAGCTTGCTTCTGGTCTGCCTTGACAATAACTATTTTTCCCGTCAAGGTAGGGAACTTCATCTTCAGGTGAGGCATGGAGATGATGGCTTCGAGCTCGTTCAATGTTTTCCTACCAATTAAAACAAGATAAGAGGTGTTAGCATAAAAAATTAGATACTTGATGGTGACGCTCCTTGAGAGCGGGCCTTGAAAAAAAGTGATCATGAGGTTCACGTAGCCTCGGTCTCTACCCTTTCCCCTGCAAAGCCGAGGAGGGTTCCAGAGTGAGGGTGAACCTTGTTTGGTGAAACTTGAAGCCTCTGGAAGGTTATCCAGTAGAAGATGTCCGTAGAACTACCCTAGCCTGTAAGAACCTTGGACACCATAAACTTGGCGATCACAAGGGAGACCACCATGGGATCGTCTTGGTTGACAGGGTTGATTCCCTTGAAATCTTTATATGTAAAAGTAATAAGAGGGACGCTTCATGGTGAAGGAACATCAATGTAATTGATTTTGATGTCTCAGATAGCATAAAGGTTTCACTTCCGAGACTGGCATGACAACCCTCCATGAGAAAATCTGCCCGCGATGGTGTTGATCACACCTCAGATTTGTTGAGTGGGTTCATTCTCCTGTTCTTGAGGAGGCTGGCATTCACGTCTAGGCTGCTGCTGCCTCTGTCGCCCTCCGTCTTCTGCTCTGTCTCTTCTCCTATAAGCATCCTATTTTCTAGGTTGATCTTCTTGGTATCCTCCAGGTATCCATGTGGAAGGCCTCCTCCATGACGATGGCATGGTTGACTGTCAGAGGAGTGTAGCGCTCATACCTGGGTCTTCTTTGAAGAAGCTGGCTTTTGTCTGGCTTATGCCCTTTGTCTGACATGCGTGAGTCGGTCTTGGTTGCTCCTTCCTATTCGTCGCGCTTCTATCCGTCTTGCCGGATCTCATTCCTAAACTTTGACATCTCTTCCATTTGGATGTAGCCTTTGGCTCATTCGCGTAACTCGTCCATGCTATAAGGGGGTTCTTGCATAGGTTGTCTGCAAACTTACTTGGTCTCAGGGCCAACAACATGGAGTGTAATGCTACTTTAGGGTTAAGGTTTCAAAACTGGACGACTATTTGTCCAAATTTGTCCATGAATCTCCAAAGAGACTCATCGTTTGCCTGTTGTAGCCTGGCCAGTGCAGTAAAGATCATACTATGAGACCGGCTAATTGCGTACTGTGCACTAAAATGTTCAACAGGGGTGTCAAAATTGTCAGCCGACTTTAGCAAAAGTCCATTGTACCATTTCAAGGCTGCTACCTTGAGAGATATAGGGAACACACAACACAAGACTGCGTCGTCGTTGGTATAAAGCTTCGCATGGGTGAGTAAGGCATCCAGATATTCATCTGGATCTGTGATTCCATCGTACTGCACTATGTTGAGTGGTTTCCAACCTGAGGATAGATCAACCTCCATGATACGGTCGATAAAGGGATGTCGACGTGTAGTCTGCCTTTCTAGGTGTTGCACATGTGGTAAGTTGAGACTATCTTAATGGTAGATGGTGTGTCGGGGGTGTGATTTACCTTGACTATACTAGTTTGTTGTACGGTTTGAGGGCTCATCACCTTGGGGGTGAATCACACTAGCCTCCAGCTTATCCTGGTTAGCTTTTAGCCTTCGGTGTTCCTCCTCGTGACATCGCTCCATCTCTGCAATGCAGTTTTAGAGTTGCTGGAGGGTGTCTGTATTGGTCATGGTTGTTTGAGGAGGGTTGGAAGTTTCGATGGGAGTATCGCGTTTGAGACTAGATGGTGTACTGACCATTGGTGAAAAAGAAAAAGATGAGGCCACATGGTAAGTTTTATTGTGGCCCCATGGTGGGCGCAAAATGTTCTTACCAAAATCTGGATGTGGAACACGTCAGGATGGAAGTGACAAAGGTAGGCTCCAGAACACATCATTACACGTCAATGAGGATTTGTTGACCCTTGTGGAAAGGGTTGACAAGGCTATTTTGGAATAATTGTCGATCTCATTGGTGAAGCAACTCAGACCTACTGGTGGGACAGTGCCACCTTCCACTGTCGACCCTCCTGCTGGAGAAGGGGGTTAACCTACTGCTAGGGTTGACCTCGCTAATGCTGCAATCATTGAGGTTTCCCCCAACGCCCCTTGCTATGTTTTGGCTAAAAGGAAAAGAGATGACAAAGCTTGGGTATCAAGCCGCAAGAAGTCGAAGGCCCCTTTCAACCTTCGCGCAATGATGCAGGTTGTTGGGTTGCTCTCCGATTTGGGTGGCCCTTCTGCTGCTGGTAAATAGGGTCTGCTTCAGCTCCGTCGGCTCCAGGCTACCATTACTACTCCTGCTCCTTCGACTCCTGTAATGACCTGATATATTTATAATTACTGTATCAATCTAATATATTTCTAAATAAGTTTTATTACCTTTAATTTTTAATAAACGTATATTAATAAGTCTTTTTAAATACGTATAAATTATAAAAGTGATAAACTAATTTATTGAACAAACTTTAGTCATTGTTGCATCGTTTATTACTACAAGTTGCCAGCTTCATCATACATCACTAAACTATTTCACATTAAAACATAAGATTACTAAGGAACCTACTAGCCATATTAGACATGATCCTTATTTATTTTACATACTCCAAACCACCCTTTTATTAGCTTAGAAGTTTCCACTCACACTTTCTTCAGCATCGTACAGATTAATAGGTTCCATGGGAGGATCAGGGTAGTTGGGGGCATACTGGAGAAATGGATCATTAGGGTTGAACATATTATTTAATACAAACACCAGAGAGTGTGTGCTAAAATACACATACATACAAATATCATGGTTGCACCAATATTTTAAAGTTTAAGGAAAGATTTCATTCGTTAATGATCATGCATGCACGTGGAAAGCTTCTACAAGTGACCAATTTTGATTGGTTCTTAAGTGCTAGGTTGAAATCATTCCTTGCTCATAAGTTCCTATTCTTCCACATTGATAGCCATACAAGATTGTTCAAGAATCTTGTTTTCAATTTTATCTTATTATTCACTTTATTGACTTCTCATTGACTCTTGTTTACACTTCTCTTTTTATTAATTCACATACCCATGTATTTTCCTTTGGCTGAAGCATGTGAAGTTTTGGGAGTATTCATGAATCAAATTCTGATTGGTCCAAGCTTGGCTGAATCTTTTAGCCTTTGTGCCAAAGTTCTTAGTGCTACACTTTTGCTAGAACAAGATTGTTACTTCCAAATAGCTAGAAATATTTTACCACACATGGTTTGTTTTTTCTGTACTCTGTACTAACCTACCAGTCCATAAATTCTCATCTTTTAGTATGTTAAACTAGACTTCCTAAGATATCTAACAAGGTATCACATGCCTCATTTGGAGTTCTAAAACCCTAGATATGGTATTTTAAAAACTAAACTCCAAAGCTGCCAGCAGGTTAAAATTAGGACAATAACATCTCTTAGTATTTTCAAGACTGAAAGCAGTAAACAATCCATTTATTTTCTCAATTTTTGATATGTTATAGCTAACATCTAGATTTTTAATTCCATATATCATAAGCCTAATTTGAGTAAGAAATGAGAGAGATGTGAATTTCTAAAAACGGATGGCAGTAGCTGTTTTTGGTGTAGACAGTTTTGGACAACTTGTATACAAATAAATTCTATCATATTCTTCTTATATCAAACTATTATCACATATCCTTAATTAATTCATACATAAATATAGGTTCAAGATAAAAATTTGAGGATGTTAATACTCCACCTTCCCAGCCAGTACAGAAGGTTTCTACTTCTTCTGCTGCTATGGTTTCTGTGGCGAGTTCTTCGGTCGGCCCTGTCGTGGCTCCTTCGTCCACCATTGTTGCGCCCTTGTCGAGCACTGGGGTGGTAACCACTAGTGCTCTAGAAATTTCGCCTCCCTCATCTTCAACCCCACAGGTTTCTCCTTCTGCTTTGTTGGTGTCGACATTGCCCTCCTCCTCTTTTCGCCCCAGTGTCTCTCTTGGTCACGTCTATACTTTGCGTGATACTGACTCACTGTGGAGTATGAGGTATAGGCTGGAGCAGAGAACTCTGACATGCTTTGTGTCTTCCTTTGAGAAGAATTTGATCCGGTTAGTTGGAGTTCAGAATGCAAACGACTCTTCCAAGGTCTTCCTCTAGAGAAGTTTGGCGATTCTGGAGGAGAATGGACAGAGGTACTCGGAAGCTTTAAGCTAGGTGGAATCTTGGAGGCTGAGATTGCCAAGTGGAGGACCACTGCTCGAACTGTTTGGAGGGTGGAGCATCCCAAGGTGGTCAATACCACTGTCACCGTTGCTGAGGCGGTCAGGTCTAACCACTAGTTGTTGTCTACGGTTGGTGGTGTTCTTGCCAAGTTACTGTGCACTTGAATGGATGGTGACGAGCTGGCTGGGCGTTGTAAGGACTGGCTAAGGAAGAAGAAATCTTGGGCGGTAAGGTGGAGAGTATTGCAGTCGAGAAGGACGAGCTTGCCAAGGTGGTTGCGGACCTTGACGCCCAGTTGAAAGAGTCAGAATCTAAGCTGGAGGAGTCTGAGCTCAAGGTGTCAAAGGAGGGGGAGGCCAACAAAGAGCTTGAAAGGAGTTATTGGTGTACAAGAAAAAGGTTGTGGAGTAGCATGAAAAGGGCTTTTACAAAGCCGTCAGGCAGGCCGGGTTCTTCGCCAAGGACCTTGACTTGGGTCTTTTTGACCCTTTCAAGGATGTGAAGGACGATGAACTGCTTGACGAAGAAGAGATAGCAACCGTGAAGGAGGATGCTGGTGAGGGGTAGCGCGATGGGGCCAATGTTTTGGCCATTTTTTCTTTTTTATTCTTTGTTGGATTTTGGCCCTAAAGGCTTTGTAATGTTGACAATGTAATTCTTCTTCTTTAATACATATTATTTCCTTCATTGATGAAATTTTTCCTTGATATATGTCTTGTATGTTGTCTTTTATTTATGTGATACTCCAATGCTTGTGGTAACAAGGATAGACAACCTTGATGATAATGAGATGTTGGTGGCGTAGGAAGCAAGACTTTAACGGACTTGCGTGAATTAGAAAGTTAGATGACATGAGATCATCTTAGGTTTGATTTCAACCCTAGTTGAACGTCTTGTCAATCGTCCGGTGACACTTCTTTTCGCTTTGTAGAGCTTCTCCCCTAATGCTTGTGAGGAGGTAGTTTGACTTCCACTTGATTGAAGGTCTTGTTGACCAGTCGGGTGGTGACTTGTTTTGTCCCGTGGAACTGGACCTTTGACTATGCACGTCGTGATTCCAAAGAAATGGTTTTACCAAGGTTGTTCCTTGGGTTTTTGTAGGAGTGATTACCAAGGGTAGACCTTGGGTTTCTTGTATTTCTACAAAGATAAAACTTAGGAATAAAAAAAATTATCAAGGGTAGACCTTGCATACCTTGAATTTTCTCAAAGGCGAAACTTGGCCACAAGGAGGCTCACCAAGGGCGGACCTTAGGTTTAACAAGTCTTGGACTAGGGATGCGTTACTCCTAGGTTTTTGCAAGGCTCACCAAGGGTGGACCTTGGGTTTGTCGAGCCTTTGGAGATTGAGACTCACAAAGGGCGGACCTTGGGTTTGACGAGCCTTTGGAGATACGACCAGGAACGTGTCCGTCATGGATTTTGTCGAGGCTCACCAAGGGTGGACCTTGGGTTTGACAAGCCTTTGGAGATCGAGACTCACCAAGGGCAGACCTTGGGTTTGACGAGCCTTTGGAGAATCGACCAAGAACACGTACTATCTTGGGTTTTGGCAAGGCTCACCAAGGGTGGATGTTGCGTCAATAAATTGATGCGTAACTCACGGTAAGTGTACCGATCGTACAAGTAATACAATGATAAGAAAGTATCGTCTCCACGAGGATTGAGGCACTAATTTGTTTGTAATTAATATCTTTAAATTGGAAAGGATAAAAATAAAATAGTCGATGAATTGTGAATAAGTAATTTCAGAATTTTGTTGTGAATAAAAGGAATTAAAATAATGAAATTAAATTGCAATTATGATTAAAGATAATATTGATGATAATTTGAGAATTTATGAAGATGAATTGTGGTTAAAGCGCAATCATCTCTGTTCCTTACTTATGTAATTGAGTTGATAATTAATTTCACTTACTATAATTGTTCAAAGATATGCCTTACATCATTAGTTAAATCCAGATTTCTCGGTCATTTTAATCCTTTAATCCTAATTAAGAATTCTAATCTCTTAGCAACCCCTTTTCGGATTAAGCTTTAAGTTGACATATTATGCTTTGCAATCTTTCACCCCTATTCCTAGGTGATGTTGGATTGTTACTTTACCGATTTCAGAAACTAAAACCTCAATATCCCTATTGTGAATTCTAGCCCTTAGAACCCTAATAGATTGATCAAGTCTATCAATGGCAATCAAAGATTAAGAACAAGATAAAGTGAAATAATCATAATAAAATTCATTAATATCGATTCAATTAACACAAGAGTTCACATTGGCTTTTGGCCTCACCATAATCAAAGAAGGATTAGCTAGACATGGTATGTCTAGCTCAATACAATAAAACCAAAGAATAGAAAAGAATACAAAGAAGAAGAGTAACCAAACCCCTCAATCTTGGCTTCCTTCTTGATCTTCTTGATTCTTGATTTCTCCCAATGCTTCCTTTTTGGTGTTTCTGCCTCTGGGTGCGCGTTTAGAACGTCCCCTTACTTCCCTATTTATAGCCAAGCTTGCAAAACCCTAGTATCTTTTTGTTATTATCTTATCTTATTCAGTTTTCATATTTCCCGTAACGTCCGTGCGACTGGCACGACTAGCGCCAGCTTCCAGTAGCTGTGGCGCGATCCGCGTGGACTTGCAGTAGGTCTGGCGTGATCAACATGGGCCTGGCGCGATCCGCGTGAGATTCCAGATCCAATTGCTTCTTTATTTTGCTTCTTTTCTTCTATTTATTGCCCCTAAACATCAAAATAAAAAGAAATAATAATAAAAACCAAAAGTACTGAATTTTAGCTTGATTCTAATATTTATTTGATATTTTCTACTTATTTCCTAATAAAACTAACCTAAAAACTACTATATACTTGCAGTATATCAGTGGACCTTGAGTTTTTCGAGCCTTTGAAGATGAAGACTCACAAAGGACGGACCTTAGGTATGACGAGCCTTTAGAGATACGACCACGAACACATCTGTCCTGGGTTTTGTCGGGGCTCGCCAAGGGTGGACCTTGGGTTTGATAAGCCTTTGGAGATCGAGACTCACCAAGGGGCGGACCTTGGATTTGACGAGCCTTTGGAGAATCTACCAAGAATGCATTTGTCCTGGGTTTTGGCAAGACTCTCCATGGGCAGACATTGGGTTTGATAAGGCTTTGGAGATGGAGACTCACCAAGGGCGGACCTTAGTTTGACGAGCATTTGGAGAATCGATCAGGAATGCGTCCATCCTGGGTTTTGGTGAGGCTCACCAAGGTGGACCTTGGGTTTGTTGAGCCTTTGAAAATGGAGATTCACTAAGGGAAGACCTTGGGTTTGACGAGCCTTTGGAGATACGACAAGGAACATGTCCATTCTGGGTTTTGTCGAGACTCGCCAAGGGCGGACCTTGGGTTTGACGAGCCTTTAGAGATACAATCAAGAACGCATCCATCCTGGGTTTTTTTTAGGCTCACCAAGGGTAGACCTTGGGTTTGAAAAGACTTTGGAGATAGAGACTTACCAAGGGAGAACCTTGGGTTTGACGAGCCTTTGGAGAATCGACCAGTAACGCGTCCGTCTTGGGTTTTGTCAAGGCTCACCAAGGGCGGACCTTGGGTTTGACAAGCCTTTGCAGATTGAGACTCACCAAGGGCAGACCTTGGATTTTATGAGCCTTTGGATAATCAACTAGGAATTATACATCCTGGGTTTTGTCGACGCTCACCAAGGGCGGACCTTGGGTTTGACAAGCCTTTGGAGATCGAGACTCACCAAGGGCAGACCTTGGGTTTGACAAGCCTTGAACCAGGGAACTGCTCATCTTGAGTTTTTTCATGTTCCTGCAAACTTGTATCCCTGGAAAGATAAAGGTTAGGAATAGAAGAGCCTGTTAAGGGTGGAACTCACGTACCTTAGACTTTTGCGAAGGCGAGCCTTGGCAACGGAGGGGCTTACCAAGGGCGAACTTTGGATTTGACGAGACTTTGGAGATACGACCAAGAACGTGTAGATCCTAGGTTTTGTTGAGGCTCACCAAGGGCAGACCTTGGGTTTGACAACAGCCTCCTTGTCGACGGTTCCTTGACTTCGACGAGAATGATGGCATATGTGCCATATGTGAGTCGAAAAGAAGTCTCGTTGATAGCTGTCTTGGGTGAATAGTGATAAGCCCATAGTATACTAGAGAGTTTATTCTTCCATAGACCCTTGGACTTGTCAAGTCTTTTGCGTAGGACCTTGAGGATAACTCTGTTTGCTGCCTCCGCATGCCCATTAGTCTTGGATATTCGACAAAAGTCATGAGGTGCTTGATGCCTAGACACGTCAGAAAGTCTTCTTAAGCTTAAGCTTTGAATTGAGCACCATTGTCATTGATAATGGCGTGAGGGAGGCCATATATGCATATATGGTGTTTCCAGGTGAACTTTTCTACCTCGTTGGCTGAGATTTCTTGCAATGGCCTTGCCTTGATTCATTTGGTGAAATAGTTGATGGAGACTAGCAGGAATTTGACTGCTCCTAGGGCTTTTGATAAAAGTATAACTGAGTATGAGTGGGATGCCTAAATCACTGTGCATTCGAGTGATTGGGGTGTGAATGAGTGAGTGAAAGGTTAGATGGAACCTGTATTTATAGCACGAGCGTGGGCCTTAGGCCCTTGTAGATAATTAATCTGTAGATAAGGCTAATAGATAATTGCAGGTTGTATATAATTCAAATTGTAGATAATTCATTCCTTGTAGATAATTAGGTACCTATTATTTGAAATGTGGTTGCAACATTATCAATAATATTTGAATAAATAAGCTTAGAGATAACCTGTTGGGTGTAACAGCCCACTGCTTAGGAGAGTCCGTCCGGGCTTCTGTAACAGGGCTAGCGTGAAGGGTTGACGTGTGTACGAAAGCTCCCACTTAAGTGGCCACATGTATTTTTCATATTCTGGAGTACATAAGTCGCTTAGCCTCTAAGCCAACTTGCGGGCGAAAAAGGTTTAAGAGCGTCTTGTGTCGATGGAGATTGTTTGGTGTCAAGGATGGTAGACTTGACAAGTAAGAGAGTTGTGAGCTCATGGAGCCCCCAAGTGTGGACAAGTGTTGTTCGGTGTCGATGTTGGTAACCTCGATAAATGCGAGAAATGCAAATGTATTGAGTTTGTCAAGCCCCCCAGCCTGGACATGTATTGTCTGGGTTGTCACTGTTGAATTGTTTAGAGATGAAATGCCTTGTTTTGTAGGCGAGGACGGACATGTTAGGAAAATGATGTGTTCAGGTTGGACATTTTAGCCCTTATCTGACCGTTGTAGAGTGTATTGAAAGCAAGCGTTATACTCGTCTCTTGGCCCAAGTGTGTGCAGCACACGCTCATTACTCGTGCATATGTGTCGCTCATGGAATGAGTACGTACTAAATATGTTCCATAGTGGGTGAGTGGAGTCTGATCGTGGCACGAATTCTTAGGAAATCATTTCAAATTCCGCTGCCAGTAACTGAAAGGTTGTGCCTCCATTTAAATGGAGTGGACATGTGAATTTTCTCTATTACTTTCATTCTTTTATTCTTGTCTTCCTGACTTTCTTCTTTCCATAACCTTCTTTGCTCTCTTGGTCTTCTTCTTGTTTCCCCTTTCTCTGTTTAAGGTATTCTTTCTTTCTCTGAAAAATGTTTGTGTCTCTCATTTCTGATTCTTCTTTGGGTCTTGATGGTAGCGATTCAGGGGGCTCAATCGAGCAACCCTTTATGCGCAAGGTTATTTCTACTAGTGACTCCTCGAAGTGAAAACAATATGAACACACACAATTAAACATGAGGAGGTGAATTGTTTAAAACAAGGTCTTTAAAATTTTTGAAACAAGCAGCGGATTTAGGATCGTATCACACGGACACCCTTTAAAATAAAAACTTTCAGTCAATCAAGACTCACCCTTCACAGAAAGCAATAGAAAATAATGTTTATCTGTTGATCTTGAAAAGATTATCCAAAAGATTAGCAATCAATGAAATGTTGATTTGGAAGATTGTTGAACTAAGGGGGAGCTTTTTGAAGATTAGAGACTTGTAAAGACTTGGAAAAGTTTTGGCTTTCAACATGCTTGAAGGCTTGAAGGCTTGAAGATCAAATTGTGATTCAATGTAAAAGGAAAGGAAGCCTTCTGATGATCCAAGTTCCTAATTTGCATACCATTGATAATCATTCATGCATTACATCATAAAAGCTTAAGTAATTGATCTGGAACTTGAAAAATGAGTAAAGCTTTTTGGAAAAATAGGTCTAAGTGTTTTTAATCGATTACCATACTTAGATAATCGATTACAATGTTCTTCAGAATTTCTGGAAATGAGTTAGAACAAATTAATCAATTATAGCATCGTTTTAATCGATTATTTCACTATTGCATTCATGCAGTTTTTAATGAGTGACTGATTTAATCGATTACCATTTGCTTGTAATCGATTACCAAGCTATTTTGAAATTAAGATCACTCTGTCTTAATCGATTACCAATTGATTGTAATCGATTACATAGTTCATTCATGGTTTATGCATCTCTGTCTTAATCGATTACCATATTTTGTAATCGATTACACTTCACAAACCTATTTTACAAAGTCTGCTTTAATCGATTACACATCGGGATAATCGATTAAATAGCTTCTTGCTGTAACCCTGAACTTATTTGGAACACTTTAATCGATTACGGGAGCGAATGTAATCGATTACATTTGCTAATTAATCGATTACAGGAGCCAAATTAATCGATTATTTCTGTTATAGCTGTTTTATATAAATAGAACCTTGCCTTTTGTGAAAAGCCTAACGAAACAGAAATTGATTTTTAAGCACTAAACGTTCTGAGAGCTTTGTAACAAGTGAAAAAGGCATTCTTTGTGGTTCTAAAGTTCTTGCTTCCATCCAAACCATCATGGGTCACTAAGTTTAGTGAAGCAAGATAAATCTTTTCAAAGTCTAAGGAAAGGGCATTGATTCTGCATGTTATAATTCATTCAACCTGGTATATTCTTCACTTTGCATATGATTCTTGGATCATCAGGTGAATTCTTTCCTTACTCTTTGATGGTGTAAATTCTCTATTTGAATTTTTGTGTAATTGTTCCATTGTAGTTTGTTTTCGTGCAAGTGTAGAGATAGTGTTTCTCTAAGGACAGCTGAGTAGTGTTCTCAGTGTGGGTTTTGGTCTCTAAGGGTCTAATAGGTTTTTAGACTTCTGAACTTTATCTAGGGTTGATAAAGAGAGACTTGTAATTTTTGCTTGTAAGAATATTTTGATATAGTGGAACTCTACTCTAGTGTTGAGTAGAAGAAACTGGATGTAGCCTCATAGGTTTTGAGGTGAACCAGTATAAATCTTGTGCTCTCTCATTTACTGCATGTTTGTTAATTCTTAGTGTGATTACTAAAGTTTAATTTGTGTGTTGAGGCATTACAAGTCTTGGATTGAGTTTGAATAAAGTTTCTTTATTGATTTGTGATAAAGATCCAAAGGGAAATTGTACTCTGATTTTGATAAAGAAAGAAATTTTTAAATTTACCAAGGCTAACCAATTCACCCCCCCTCTTGGTTAAGTGTGAAGTGTTCCCTTATTTTACATGAAAGCAAAAAGATATTAAAAGAACACCAAAAACTATATTGGTTCACTCCTCAACAAGAGAAGCTACATCCAGTTACTTCTAACGAAGCCTTGGCTAGAGTTTCACTATTAACAAAAATCTGTTCTTTACAAGTTTACAAAAGTTCACCCTTTATCAACCATAGATAAAGAACTGAAATCGAAACACCTTTTAGACTTCTAATGATCAAGACATAGAGAAACTCTTCTCTACTGTTCCCTCTAGATAACCCTTTTGTAATAGCAACTAGCAAGCTGAAATGTAAAAATGAATTACAACAAGAGTTTAGAGGAGAGATACAACCTTATGATCCAAAGAATGAAAATGCATGTGTTTACCAATCTGGAATCAGGTTGAAAGAAAGCAAGTTTCAGACCAAGCTCTCCAAGAAACTCCTTTGAAATCTTGTCCAGCAATAATTCTATCAATGATGCATGAAGATCTTGAATTATGGGACAAGAGCTTTGAGATTCAGTGTATCTTCTCTAAATTTAGAAGGCTTTTTAGAGCAATGAAAATTTCGAAGTGTTATGTTTTCTTTTTAAATCAAAAGACCCAACAGTTTTTTTATAGAAAACTGTTTCAACTAAATGTAATTGATTAAACCGTCCATGTAATCGATTGTTTTCACTTAAGTAATCAATTAATATCATATTTAATAGATTAAAGTGTTCTTTGTTCTTTCTGGAAAAGATATATGAGCAAAGTAATCAATTAAACCGTTATGTAATCGATTACCACATACATTCTAGCTTTAAAAATGTGCTAATGTAATCAATTACGATTAGATGGTAACCGATTAACTCAGGAAGACTTATTATGTGTTTTGTACTATGTAATTGATTACCATTATCTTGTAATCGATTAATTAGTTCTTCATGGCTTAAGTAACAGATTACCATATTCTGTTAATCGATTAAGTCAATGTAAAAAGTGGTTTTTCCAAAACTTAACCATGTGTACTTGGCATCTTATGCAAACATGAAAACCTTAAGTTTTTTCACAAATCATGTGACTTGATAAAAAACATGTATACATGCCAATGAATGATGTTTATGCAATGGAAGGGATCATAGGATGAAGCTCTTAAACAACTAACAAATTACATATGTCTTCAATTGAATTGTAATGACCTAATTTATTTTTAGATAATTTTTATTACTGTTTATTATTAAGCAATGTATAAAAGTAAAAGTTTAGAATTCGTTTAATTATATAGGTGGTAAACTTATCTTATTAAACATATGTTAATTGTTGTTACTTCACCTACTTACAAGTCACATAGTCTGTCGTACATAATCATAATATTTTACATTAAAACATAGAAATACTACAAACACTTTCATCATCATTTCTCCTAGAGACAATTCTTTATCTTTGTACCCCCACTAGTCCAAGGCATCAAGGAAATTGACTACTGTTGTCATCTAGAGAGAGAAAAAATGAAACAAATATAGTGAGAAATAAAATTTCTTAATAGGCAAAACTAAACCACCAACACTTTAGTACGTTAGTAATTCATCAATATATTCAAATGAAACCATAAAATAAATAATTATTCAAACAACATGTATGCATGAAGTGAATTTTTCAAGGTGTACATTGCCTCTACATGTCATACTATATGTAGCTACACCTCATACTGGATGTAAAAATGTTGTGTCTGTCTTATGCTAGTTATGCATGTCATTCCATGTATTTACACCTGGTCCCTACATCTCACACTGGATGTAGTATCATATTTTTTTTCACAAATCTCGTACTGGACTTGGAAACATGAATCAACATATCATCACATCAAATCCATCAATAATAAAATCCATGAGCAAATACATACAACCCCATGGAAAATATTTTCATCATAACATCATACATACCAAAAGTATTGTTAAACTACCATACCTTATTCAAGCAAAATCATACCAACTTAGGCTTGACAATTGAATATCCTCAAACTACAAAAAAATATGTTAGAATTCTAACTAATAAACCACAATATATCCTTCAAATAATTTATAATTCCTTTAAACCTTCACAAGAAAATATTATAACTTAGCATGCATCTTAATCTCCTTTCACCTACCGCCTTACTACTTAATCCTCAAAATTGAATCACTCAAGTATTTGAGCCATTTATCTACATACTGTTCAACCTCTACTTCTAAAAATTAATTCAAAACAATCCCATAATAAAAATAAGAACATGCAGCCCAAATGTCATCAAAATCACTTCCAAAGATCATCAAATATAATTCCAAACATCACTAATATTTCAGCCTATAAATCATCACCTATCTTATGGTTAAAATCAACATTTTCTCATCATAAAATAACCTTCAAATTACATGAAATTCCAGCCTAAATAATAACCATAAATCTGCACATTTAAACACATAAGTTGGTCTAAATAAATTTTTATCTAGAGATTGAAGCCTACCCTACCTCAAGAGAATTTGGTGTTGAAATGGAATGGATTAAGGGGTTGTCTCCCTTGAAAATTCTCCAAAGAGTGAAGTCTTAAAAGAAGAAAATTTAATGGATAAAATGGTAGAAGAGAGGTCACGGTTTGGAGCAAGCAAAAGAGGTAGGAAGGAAAAGCTTGGTGCAAGTAGTAATGTGGAGTTTGAAAAAGATAGCATACGTGCAATTTTTTCACATCCCTAGCTATTTATACTCATTAAATCAGTTGTGTTTTAATTGATTTAGTTGGGTTATAACTGAATTAGAATTTATTTTAGTTGGAATTTAACTAAGTAATCATTGCCTTAGAAGATATTAATCCTTAAGCCTTATCTTGACTTGATTTTTCTTGGTCAATATTCCATTTAATCATTGACTTGGGGGCAGCTCGCCTTCTACGTGGAATTGGATGGGCAAAAGGAATGCTTTTTCTTGGCTTAGGTGATTCCACATGTACACAAATCTTGGTTTAATCCTTTCACTTCAGCCAACAAATTTTTTACAACAGCCTATATTTCAAGCTTTGCCTTTGGCTTATTGTTTTGGTGCATTCTTTGTCTTATTAAGGGACTTTTATGCACGTGGAATGGTCTTGACCTGAGGAAACCTCTGATTTGTCACATTTTGGGCTAATTGGGCCAAAATTCCAAGAGTTACAAGTTGTGCCCAATCCAAATGGTTCAAAAGGCTAGAAACACTTAACCAGATGGGGTTCGTTCATTGTATATTCTGTACCAGTTATTAGCCCATAAATTCTCATCTTTTATTATCTTAAACTAGACTTCCTAATATTTCTAACAAGGTATCACATGCCTTGTTTGGAGTTATAAAACTCTAGCTATAATATTTTTAAAACTAGACTCCAAAGCTGTCAGCAAGCTGAAAATTTCCACACTGACATCTCTTAATATTTTGGTGACTACAAGCAGTATACAAACTAGATATATCTAACATTTTTATATGTTATAGTAGATACCTAGATCTTTAATTCTATATATGATAAACCTAATTTGAATAAGAATTGAGTGAGAAATAAATTTTTCAATTCGGGTGGCTAAAATTGTTTTTAAGTGTGGACAATTTTGAACAGCTTGTGTTAAAATAAATTATATCCTAGTCTTCTTGTATCCAACTATCATCACACTTCCATAATTCAATCATAAATATAAACTCAAGATATAATTTTGAGGATGTTACATGGATGGCATGTAAAAAACTAAAATATGTCTAAGACAAATAGCCTCATCATCTTGATCTTCTTCAAGCTCCCCTTGTATCTAACAATCTCCCCCTTTTTGGCTTTGATCATACCAAACTTCATTTGAACATATTTAGCCTTCATGTGCTTTTAAGGGATGAATGCTAGGAGCTTTATACTTGAAATATGAAATCAATTCAGTTTTTTGCCAAGAACAAGTATCAAGTATACTTTACGTAAACAATGTACATTCATTATGTTGCTCCCTCTATCTTAGGTAATTTTATATTAAGTTCAGATAAGAGCAATGAACAATTCAGATTTAATATCATGTAATTTTTAATTGCTTTCACATGTATTCATGTTTTTCTATATGTTCATTTTTCTCCCCCTTTTGGCTTATCATAGACAAAATATATCAATGAGAACAAGATAAGCAAGGAAGATGGAAACAAAAAAAAAATAGAGTTTTATTCATTAATCATAAAGTGCAATATAAGAAAACATAAAATGAGAAAGCAACAAAAATAACAATTGAAAATAAGAAAGCAGAAACGCCATAGATAATTGATTACATTAGCCTGGTAATCGATTATTTCAAGGCAAAGTCAGTCTCTGAAACAGAGCGTAATCAATTAATTCGTTGTGTAATTGATTACTCTAGAGAGATTTGAAAACAGATTCAGCTCTCAAATATTAAGTAATCGATTAAAACGTAGTGTAATCGATTACTTCAGAGAGATTTTGATTCAAAAATAGCTTTAGACAGCAGGTAATCGATTACTCTAGAGAATTTTCGTTTCTAGATTCCATTAAAACATCAAGTAATCGATTAATTCGTTAGAGTAATCGATTACTCTAGCAAAGTTTTATTTCTAAATTGTCTCTAAACCTTAAATAATCGATTATTTCTCATAGTAATCGATTAATTTAGACAATTATGCATATTGAACAGTGTATTTCATCAGGATTTCCAATTTCAATCATATGAGATACATAGCCAATTTTAAGTGGTAAATCATGTAGTAAGGCATATTATAAGCAAGCTAGCATATATTAAACTCATCACGGATACCTAGCATGTTTCTAAGAGCATAGAATCTATCTCTAGCCAAGGGTTTAGTGAAAATATCAGCCAATTGATTATTTGTTTCAACAAACTCAATTGAACAATTACCCTTTTGGATATGATCTCTGAGGTAATGACGCCTGAACTCAATGTGCTTATGTCTACTCCATTGGCTTTTGAGTAGGTGATTGATGATCAATCTATGCATTTGATTCATCTTTTTCCTTCCACATAGAGAACATTTCTGTTCTTGATTTTAAAGTTGTCTCATATATTTCCTTCTCCAATTATCTTTCCTTTGTTGTCGTCGCCATAAGTGAAAAATTCTCCATCTTTTAGAATCAAATTTGTAAGCATGGACATGTCATCTGTCATGTGTCTAGAGCATCCACTGTCTAGGTACTATAATGATGATTTTTCTCTAAGACACACCTGCAATAATCAAATTAAGTGGCAAAGATAGGTACCCAATTTAGGTTGGTCCATAGGGGTTAGCTATTTTTCTCTTTTTCTTTGGAACCCAAATGCATCTCCATTAGGCACATATAACCTTCTAGCATAGCACCTATGAGATATATGACCTTTCTTCATGCAGTAATTGTAAGTTACAGATTTTGATACTCTTTCAAAATGAGTAATTTGGTTATGCTTTGTCCTTGAAAAGCCTCTTTGATTCATCTATTTTGGAGGTACAAACTTGGTCTTTCCAAAAGGTTTTGCACCATGTTTGTAACCCAATCCATATGTTTCTCTAGCATACTTTTGTACACTTAGCATTTGATCTAAAGTGCATTTTCCTCTATAAAGCTTTTTCAAAAGATCAACCAAATAAGAATTTTCTGTTAGCAATAACATATATTTTTCAGTTGACTCCTTTTGAAATCATCAAATTCTTTTTGTAAAGCTTTGCATTTATCTATATTTTATGAAGAAGAGGCACACACACCCATTAGCTTTGTAGTTTGAAAAAAAAAATTCATTTGTTTCTTTTCAAGTTACAAAGTTCAGCTTGTATTTCTGAAAGTTTGGTAACATGCCATCTAAGGTTACCTTTCAGCGTATTGTTGGATTTTGTAAGTTTTTGAGCCTCTTCATGCGTATCATGGAAAACATCAATAAGTTGATCAAGGTCAAAGTTTACTTATGATTCAGCACTCGAGAATTCTTCAGCTTCACTAATTGTGGAAGTGAGGCATACAATAGTTTTTTCATTCTCACTTGATGATTTAGAAGTTGTTAAGACAATGTCTTCCCATTCATTTTAGGTTTTCTTCGATTTAATTTCACCTCACTGCTTCTTCAAAAATATGGGACATTCAAATTTAAAATGGTCTGGCTTACCATATTCAAAGCAGGTGAAGTTGGTGGTGTTGTTGTTGTCATTTCAATTGTTGAACTTTGAGAACTTCCGGTTCTTTTTGTTCTTCTTCATGAACTTGCTCAATTTTTTTAACTATTAGGTTCATGTGTTCATCACTTTCATCTTCACTTGAGTCTTCTTCTTTTTCCATATTAGATGATGCAACTTTCAAAGCTATACTCTTTTGTTTCTTATCTGCATCTTCCATATTGGCAAGTGATGTGGATTTTGTAATCCTTCCCAAAGATGCTTGTGGAGGGGATGCATCTCTTGCTTTTGCTAGAAATAAAAACAAAAAGGTATAAATGCAAACATACTAGTTTTTTCCTTATTTTTATTTTTGGTGTGATCACCAAACAATTATTGCCTTATGGTATTCTAGCTTTGATACGCAGCAAAACAAACTGTCTAACCAGAAATTTTTTTGACACCGATGTTTCATTATATATGACAGTATAAGATTTTCTTGCAGCCACTTATAATTACTGTGGAAGAAAATGAAATTGTTCTTGATGACACTACAGATAAGTTTGGTCTTAAAGTGGTACGTTATTTTTCATTTGGTACATTTGTCATTTTAGAAGATGATAAGAAAACACAGTATCTTTATCTATTTGAATCAAATTTCTGGAGAAACCAATTGGCAAAAAATCTAGTTATTATATTTACAAACAGACAGATAAATAGATAGTTAGAAAACTAAGTAAAACATGATGTCCTTTTAGGCCATTCAAGAGCAAGTTTTGTATTGTTGATGCTTACAAGTTACAAGACAAAATTTAAATTAAAGTGTAGGCACCATCTAAACAGTCCATATTTTCTATTGCAATTGAAATGAGAACATTTTGGTTGATAAAATTACCTATTTGGCAGCTGCATGTTTCAAATTATTGGGAGGCCGTTGGAGTGATTGCAGCTCACAAGGCAGGGATAGATCCATTTTCACTTAGACGAGATAAAATTCTCAACATTGGGTGCAGTTCTTTTATGCCTGTCAATGGTCACTCCATTCCAAGAGAAAGAGTTGTTTCATGATTAACATTTGGTCTAGAGTCTAGACTACAGGTATTCCTTAATTATGGGAAACAATTTTGTTTGAGTCAGTGGACTTAGCATTCACAATGTGATACGGCTAACATTCCCAGTGAAGATATTTAACCATTGGAGGGAATAGTGTATTTGGATTGTCTTGTAGGCTTATAGCCATACATGTATTTGATTCTAATATATTTTTGGTGTTTATAATTTTCCAATATTATGATTTTGGTCCCATATTTTAAAAGTTTAGTTTTTAGCCATAGCATTATTTCTTTTAGGATTTCATCATATAGTTTCATTTTGTTTAAATTTTTTTGCTCCTCATATCTTCATGCTTGTCTCTTGAAGAATACATGTGGTGACATATTGTTGATTTTGCAGACCAAAACGCACAATCATGTGCACACACACATACATACATAGAAAAACCATAAATGAAACTTTTGAAACATATGACCAAATTAATCAAAATCATACACAATAAGTGTAGAAACTATAAATCAAGCTTTTAGAATATAGGACAAACCAAAATCATACATAAACACACGTACCGAATTGGTTTCATGGCAGGTATATCACTCAATACAATCTGATTTCATACCTTTGTGTGAGTCTCTAAACTGTTTAGGCTTTATTTGTTAAACCTAAATCAAAGAAAGAGCTACCTTTAAACCTATATATTTTCGGGAATGAACTAAATGTTTTAACTTTTGACTATCCACTAACACGGTGGGTCAGGTTTGTGATATATACTACTAAATTGGTTTCATACAAGTTTAACACTTAGTATAATCTTGTTTCAGATCTTTATTTGGGTCTCTAAACTGTTTAGTGGATCCCAAGCCTCCCAGGTTTCAGAATCACATTCCATGAATCAGTGAATATAAGTCTAGATATGGTAGTGGCATTAATAAATCAATAATGAGGAGGCAGAAACAGTGGAGCATGCATTAATAACTTGCCTGGAATCTAAGAAGGTTTGGCTTGCTTCTTGCTTATCTATTCGAATAGATAGAAGCAATGTGGTTTCCTATATGAAGTGTATAAGCAGTTTTATCTTCAATGAAGATGATGTGGTGGTTTCAGATATCTATTCAATATCCTTTGGCAGTCTGGTTTAGCAGGAATAATTTGATCCACAATAAACCAGCAATGGATTTCCAGCAGGTGCTATCAAAGGCCTGGAACTAAAAGCTTGGTCCTGCTAATCAATGTGAGGAAAGGGAAGCTCAAGACCCATCCACATGGAGGTGCCCCGGGGTGGATTGCATTAAAAACAATTTTGATGCATCCATTAAAACACATACAGGCTTTGGTTTCGTGCTTGGGGCCAGGGATCATGAAGAAGCCGTGCCGTAGGGTTGTCTAAGGATAATTGAGATCTAAAACAAATTTTAAAAGATTTTTTTTTGTATTTTTTAGGAATGACATATGGGGATCATAAAAAGTAATTTTACATGTGCTAAGAGATCCACTTAAGAAACTTACATTGGAGATATTCTTAGGACTTCCTAGGTTTGGTGTTGTTTTTCAATATATTTTTGCATTAAAATAAAGATTTTTTTCATTAAATGAGAAGCAAACGTTATAAAAAAATAATGATTTCTAATAAATTCTGACTAATAGAGTATTAGAAAAAAAATGTAGAGAAAGTGTTTTAGAAAAAGTGTCACTATCATCTCTCTTAAAATAGTCATTTCAAAATTTAAAGTTAATGGAGCTATAATGTTGTTGATGAAAAACACAAAAAATATTAAAATAAAACTTTTAAAATTTGATGTACAAAAATGTGAAAATAGTAAAACATAATAGACTGGAAGTGATATATATATATATATAAGAAATATTTGATATGTTTATCTTCTAATCATAACCTAAAGGAAAAAAAATTAAAGAATTTATTATTTAATGTAACAATTGAGATACTGTACAAAACTGGATAGATGCGTGTTTACTTACAATAGCCAATAATTATCATGGCTTCACGGGTGTACCTTGAAAATAAAGAATTTTCATAAAATATAGAATGCATGGATCAATGTTACAACATTCTTTTGCAAATGACAAGCATTATGCATTATGAAACTACTTGAATTCTAAACCATTGTTTCTAAATTACCTTAAAAAAAGTCAAGAATGAAAAGCTTTGGTGGTTTGCTATTGGTTTTGAACTTTTTTATTGCAAAAAATAGCTATCTACTTTTTTCATATTTTAGGATTTTTTTTTCTTTTCTTTCTTGGAATATAATGTTAAAACATATTTTAGCATTACAATCTAGAAAATTAAATAAAAAAATTGTAAAATATACAAAATGTAGATAGATATTTTCTGGAATGTAATGCTAAAATATATTTTATAAATTATTTATTTTTTGGAATGTAATGATAAGTTTAAACTACCATTAGAAATACTAGAATAGATGACTGGTTATTACTATAATTTTGTTAAAAAAAGTTTGATAATTAACATTTTTTGGTTTAACAAGAGGTATCGGGAACTTTTTATTTGATACTCAACTTATTTTCTCTTATTAGATTGGTCCATTTTGTGGTAAAATAGTACCTCAAGTTGTGATTCCATACCCAAGCCTAGGAAAATAAGGTTGACAATTTACTTTAAGTGACATTAATTTAGTCCTAGGAAAATTAAATGTTTTTTTAAAAGAAAAAAGACATTGATTTGATTATTCAATGAAAAGAAAATAAGTATCAATTTATGTTATAAACTATAGGAAGTTTGCATTATTATTTTTCTACAAGGAAGTTTACATTAATTTAATCTTTCAGTAATGAGAAATGATATTGATTTAGCATGGATTTCATAGTTTGTACATAAAAGACTAATTTTGATGCCACTTTATATTTGATAATTGATATCACCTATTCTTGAGATAAGAAATAATGTCAACATAACCTTCCAAAAACTAACGGAGTTTTAATCCAAAGAGAAACTCTTCTACTTTCTTTCCCCCATAGAGTTATACCTAAGAATGGAAGTAAACCAGGGCGTCTGTCTATAATTAGTTGCACTAGGAATCTAGAAAGAGAGGGAGTTGAATAGATTCCTCAACTTTTTGAATTTTCTTGATGGAATCAATTCGTATCCAAATACTCTTTTGAACAATTAAGGTTTTCCTCAAAATCTTTTATCAGAAGGATAATCTTGCTTAAGAAAAATAATCATTTCTTATTAAAAAATAGAGCTTTAATGGCATATTCAATTAAAATCGCAAATACCAATTCAATTCAATGTCAAGATAAATTCAATAAAAAGATAAGATATAGAGAGAATCAAGACAAGGGGTTATACTTGTTCAGTTCTCAAGAGAACCTACATCTAGTTTGCTCTAAGAAGCCTTAAAATAATAACTATAAATAAATCACTTTACAGATACTATACACAAGAAAATCTCTATCACAACCCTTATTCCCTTGAGCCTTACAAGAGAAAACCTATAAGTTGAACCCTACAACTCAACAACCTTCTTAGTAATCCTGACAAACATGAATCTAAGATGAAAATGTAAGAAATGGAATGAATGCACCTTGTTGTGTAGATGGAAAATCTTCAAGCTCAATCAATTGTGTTCATCTTATGATGTTGAGTGCAAGATCTTTGGCAAGATGATCTTCTCTGAAGAAAGGCCTTTTTTTAAATCCTTTATGAGAATCTTTCTAATTGATATGTGATATATTATCTTGCAAACAAGTCAAACGAGGAAAATAAAAAGATGAGTATTTATAATAAAAACATTTATAACCACCATAATCGATTATCAAACCTTGGTAATTGATTATTTCGATCACAGAGAACAATCTCCCAATTGCAATTCAATATAATCGATTATGAGTTTTTGGTAATCGATTATCTCGCTTGCAATGTGTCATATTTGCTTCTAGCATGTAATTCATTACACATAAATGGTAATCAATTAATTCGTACACAAATAGAAAATTAAGTTTTTAAGAACACTTGTAATTGATTACATACTCGCGATAATCAATTATGTGGCTCACAAGTGACTTCTCTTGAAAACAATGTTGGTAATTGATTACCAAATCCTTGTAATCGTTTATCCTGACGAGAATAGCCTTATTTCAACATAATCAAAGTCCTAGCCAAGGTTATAACATGTTATATTTTATTACAAAAACTATGTAATCGATTGCACTGTGTTAAACACTTGTGTTCATAAAAACTTAGTGATCTTAGCATTCTCAATCACTGATGATACCAATCTAAGCATGATAACAAATAAAATAAACTAAGAACATACATGCCTAGATCTAAAACAATACAAAATGTCACATCTATGAAACATGTTTTGCATTGTAAAAGTACAAAAACCAAAATCCAAAGACTAAGTCTTCATTCTTCACCATTAGGGGCCTATGACTCGGCTCGTTTAAGGCCTGCTTTGACCTAGCTCATTTAGCAAAAAGGCCAAGCTCAAACTTTATAATAAAACCTATTTAGTTAACTTAGGTTAAATGTGTTGTATATGTTGTTGATGTTTTTAACGAAAATCTTTGATTTTGTTTAAAAATAATATTTTTTACACTTCTTAATACGAAACATACATTTAAATGGGTTAACAGACTTGACAAACTTTTATAAGGGCTAGGCTCAGACCTAAAAATAGACTTATGGCATGTCCAGTTTGGGCTATAAAATAAAAAATAGAAGGTAAGACCCAACCCATTTTCATGTGCAATGATTTATTTATATGGGTGTTTCAAAAACTTTTTATACAGAAAAAATTATTATGTTTTTAATCCCTAAATTTGTTAGAATTTCTATTTTAGTACTTGAACTAGTTTATTAATGGGATAGCATTCCTTAACTTCTTTTCATCTTAATTTTTTTAAAATAAACCTTTTTTTATAAATTGAGGAGCTGCTTAGTTATTTTTCTCCTGCCATGCAACAACTTTATTTTCTGTTGTAGCTCAATTTCTTTTGGTTTTGATTGAGTTATTCTTGTTGAGAAGAATTTATAATTGATTGAAATATTTTTTAATTTTAATAAATAAAAGCAAGATAACCTTCAGAACTGAACCAAGCTATATCTTTTATTTTAGTTCACTAATTTATTAATAAGCACATACTGATTAAAGAAAGATTTTAGAATTATAAAGTTAAGCCTTATTTTATATTTTCCAATGTAATATATAATTTTTAGAGTCCTAACTTTTCATACTAACTACTACTTTTGTCTGTAATATAAGACTATTTTTTAAAATTTTATAAGACTTTTTTCAAGTTGTTTTTTGTATTATTATTTTTTAACTAAAATATCCTTTATTACTTTCCAATAATTGTAATATATATAAAAGGTAAATACATAATCTCTTTTATAAGGATTGAATAAAAAAAACTAACACATTAATTAATTAAGTGTGAAAGCAATTAAGTGAAAAGAAATAAATTATGAGTCTCAATAAACTTAAGGATAATTTTGACAAAATAATAAAATTGTTGATAAATTTAATATTATTAACTATATTAACCAAGTCTTTAATGATGTAAATTAGCTAAAAGGGTCTTCTTTAGGAAAGGAAAAGATGGAGTAATATATTAAAATGTACCACAAACCCAAATAACATATGGATAATGTATACCCAGATATCACATACTTGGCAAGGTTGCATAGCATATGCCGAGTATTGCTACACCCTACATGGTAACAATGATCTTAACTCCGTTAACCGTGATTTGGACTCTACAATTGCTTAAAAAAAGGGGTTGAAGAATAGCATAACCAAGAATAACTAAGAACAACACCACATAAAGGTACACATCACTTTTCCTCCCATCTTCGCAGCACTGACTCAGCAAAGTTCTGTTGCCTACAAATGCATGATAACCAACAAGTTAAGTAACAACATACATATAAGAAAAATTAAAAGGGTCAAATAGCACATTTGACACATCAGTTTCACCAAACAACTTGTGATCAATTATACGATCCACCACACTAAGAAACCAAAATAACACAAAATTCTTAATTCCAATTATAACAGCTATTATTGGACACCACAAAAATCAGGGAACTGAACTTACTTCCTTTCTCTATGCTTTGGGCTAGGACGAGAATACTTCAGATATCCATCCCAAGGAACCTTTTTAAGGCCAACACGAACTGAGATTATGTCTCTCACCCTGCACAATTAAATAATACAAGAGACTATCTCAAAACCAAGAGAAAACAGAGATATCTCGGCATACAATCAGGATCAACAGTATTTACCTCTCTGCGAACTCAATGGGCATCTCTCCTGACTTCAAATTTTGTGGCTCCAAGTACCAAACATCACAAACAACTACCCAAGATGTCATTAGCTGCAACAGATGCATAGAGAATGATTGCCTGCAAAAGCATGAAACGCAACGTCTCTATCCCAACAATAAACAGTGTTTAAGAAACATTTAGCGTGAGAAGCATCATCTTCTTACTTTCGACTATTCCAAAAAGCATATACAAAAATCTTATTGTACTTGATTGCAACTAGGCATACTGTGCAGCCAAGTTCAAATGCACCCTAAACACCATTAAAATCAGAAAGCTTCAATACAAGTTTTTAGAGTACAAGAACAAGAATAGAAGTCAGCTTGTTGAAAATAAAATAAAAAATCAATTCCACAAATAAGATAGCACAACATTAACAACATTTTACATTGAAGCAATTGCAAATAACTCAGATACCTTCTTGAACATGACTGTATAGTGATCATTTACACAGGTTCCTTCAGGAAATATGAGAAAGGGGTTGTTATCAGCTCCCTGGATATAGGGTTGGCAAAACAGGTCAACCCTGACGGACCAGCCCATTTGGCCCTCAAAAAAATGCGGACGGAGTTGAGATTTTGAACCCACATTAATTAAACGGGCCGAGCTAACCTGACCCACAAAATACAGGCCAAATGTGGATCAGGGTCAGGCTAGCCCACCGGACTAACAGCACACCAATTCTAAATACCAAATACCGTACAACAAGTAGGACTCACACTGAGTCACTCACTAAGGCAGCACCAGCACGTGAGAATGCTACTACACATATTAAAAATACTAAAATAGTAAAATATTCAAAATCCAAGAGATAATGTTTGTTGAATTGAGTGGCTGGTTGAGACCTAAGAGTGAGAGAGGGTTTGGAGTGAAGTGAGGTCACTGCGATTTGAGCATAGAACAAGCTCGAAGATGGTGAAGACGTGAAGTGAGAGGCTGAGAGAGAGTGAGAGAGTAAGAGACTCAGCGTCACTGCCGAACTCGTCCGACCTTGCCTCGCCGCGGCGCCGCCTCCTCGTCGGCCTCCTCGCAGTGATTCCAGCTAACTTGCTCCGGCGGGGTTCTTCTTCTTTGTTTTTTCCCCTTGACGCGACGCCTTCCATTTAAGGTATATAATGAGCCCTTTTCTTCTTTGTTTTTCCCCCCTTGTTATTACGTTAAATAGCTTATTAAGTCTGGTTGTGTATAACATAATAGCAACCCGTTGTATAAAAAGGCAGAAAAATCATGCTCACCCTGCTGGTTATGTACAATATAGCTTATATATATAATATCATTTACAGTTTATCAGAATCAGTATTGTTTTTGCAAAATCAGCACTTTCGGGATTTAGATTTGTATATGTGAACTGTAATAATTGAAAGAACTTGGGAATGAATGTCGTTTTCATTTTGGTTTTCATTTTGATTTTTCATTTTGGCTTTCTCTTTTTAGGACTTACACACAAAAAACAACCTATGGATATGATTGTGTTGTGTGCTCTGTTCTGTGTCTCTTACGGTTTTCTCCTTTTTCTTTCTACCTTTTGCACTTTGACTGGGTAATTGGTTTTCTTTCAGCAAATGAATGCACATTTCTATTTGTTTTATATATGAGAAGGATGTCAAACACTTTAGTTTCTTGCTGGAATTTTGTATCACTGGATTTAAGATTCTCTTTCTGAAAAATAGTTGTACGTATGGTGCGAGGAATCCAAAGCAAGGGTTTGATGTCATCCCATTAATTTGCCAATAATGTGCATTATTGGAATTTTGTATCACTGCACGATTTTGGTCTTGTTTTTTAAGTGGACTGGCCTGCTGACCCACCTTAACGTGGGGCGGGCTAGCATTTCCAGCCCACTTTCTAAAAGTGGGCCATCCCGGCCCAGCCCATTTTTGGTGGGCTGACCCACTTTGCCAACCCTACTCCAAGCCAACAAGTAACTCAGGAAACTGACAACGATACATTCGACAGTTTATAATTTAACGTTGAAACCGGTAGCATGTTTTGAAAAGGTTTTATTATTCATTGGAAGCTCAGGAATAATCTTTTGAAGAAGATAACCATCCTTCTATATTTCGCTCTATTTTCATTCAAGGTAAGCCCTTATTCCTTCTACCTTCTTGCTCTTACTCGTTACTTTCTCCCTTTCTCTAAACCCCCTTTTTTCTTTTCCCTCTTTGTTTATGATTTTCAGTATAAAGTTTGTACCTTTGGAATCATTGGATGGTTTTGGACATGGAGAAGAGTATATACACTTTTCTCACTGTGCACCGTTGTGAGTCACTGAACTGTATGAAATATAGGCTGGCTTCCCTTAGGCCTGTCCATGGTAGGTTGGCTCTGAAATTTCTCAATTGGTTCATAAGGCAACCCAATTTGGAGCTCAATCATGTTACTCATATTATCTGCACTACCACCCACATACTTGTTAGAGCTAGAATGTACAATTTTGCCAAAACTACATTGAAGCATCTATTGCAACTGCCTATAGGTTTGAACTCTGTTTTTGGTGCCTTGATGGAGACATACCCCATTTGCAACTCAAACCCGGCTGTTTTTGACCTCCTGATTAGGGTTTGTTTGAGGGAAAGGATGGTTGGAGATGCTGTGCAGACTTTCTACTTGATGGGGTTTCGGAGACTGAACCCGTCTGTGTATACTTGTAACATGGTGTTAGGTTCCCTTGTGAAGGAGCAGAAAGTTGATATATTTTGGTCTTTTTTCAAAGGAATGCTTGCCAAGGGGATTTGTCCTGACATTGCCACATTCAACATTTTGTTGAATGCTTTTTGTGAGCGAGGGAAGTTTAAAATTGTTGGCTTTCTCTTGAGGAAGATGGAAGAAAGTGGTGTTTATCCGACTGCATTCACCTACAATTCTTTGCTTAATTGGTATTGCAAGAAAGGGAGGTACAAAGCAGCGTCTCAGCTGATCGACTGCATGGCATCTAAGGGTATTGGGGTGGATGTTTGTACATATAATGTGTTTATAGATAATTTGTGCAGGGACAGCAGGAGTGCAAAAGGTTATTTATTGTTGAAAAGGATGAGAAGGAATATGGTGTATCCTAATGAGATAACTTATAATACTCTTATTAGTGGATTTGTTAAGGACGGGAAGATTGAAGTTGCTACAAAAGTTTTTGATGAAATGTCATTGTTTAATTTGTTACCCAATAGTATCACTTACAATACTTTGATTGCTGGGCACTGGATGACGGGAAACATTGGGGAGGCATTGAGACTAATGGATGTTCTGGTATCACATGGTTTGAGACCTAATGAAGTGACGTATGGGGCTCTTTTGAATGGGCTATACAAGAATGCTGAATTTGGAATGGTTTCCAGTATTCTTGAGAGAATGAGGATGGGTGGGGTGAGAGTTAGTTATATTAGTTATACAGCAATGATTGATGGATTGTGTAAGAATTGCATGCTTGAAGAAGCTGTGCAGTTGATGGATGATATGTTAAAAGTTTCTGTCAATCTCGATGTTGTTACATTTTCAGTGCTCATAAATGGATTTTTCAGGGTGGGGAAGATAAATGATGCAAAGGAGATTATGTGTAAGATGTATAAGACTGGACTTGTGCCAAATGGCATTTTGTATTCAACATTCATCTACAATTATTGCAAAATGGGATACTTAAAAGAGGCATTAAATGCTTATGCAGTGATGAATCATAGTGGTCATGTTGCTGATCACTTTACATGTAATGTGTTGGTTGCCACTTTCTGTAGATATGGGAAACTTGAAGAGGCTAAGTATTTTATGGTTATGGAAATTCTGGTGATGCATTAAAAGCATTTTCTGTGTTTGATAAAATGAATAGTTTAGGACATTTCCCAAGTCAATTCACATATGGGGGTTTATTGAAAGGACTTTGCATTGGTGGACATATTAATGAAGCCTTGAAGTTTTTCCATTGACTTTTTTGCATTCCTAATGCTGTCGATAATGTTATCTTCAACACAATACTTACTTCTACATGTAGGTCTGGAAATTTATCTGACGCAACTGCCCTTATTAATGACATGGTTACAAATGATTTTCTGCCTGACAATTTTACATACACTAATCTTATTGCGGGGTTATGCAAGAAGGGTAAAATAGTTGCTGCACTCCTTTTGTCAGGGAAGGCAATTGAAAAAGGATTATTATCTCCAAATCCTGCTGTGCACACTAGTTTAGTTGATGGTCTTCTTAAGCACGGACATGCAAGAGCAGCTTTGTATATTTTTGAAGAAATGCTGAACAAAGATGTGGAGCCTGATACTATAGCATTCAATGTGATTATAGATCGATACTCAAGGAAAGGGAAAACATCGAAGGTCAATGGTATTCTTTCAACAATGAAGAGTAAAAATTTATGCCTCAAGTTGACTACTTACAACATCCTGCTACATGGATATGCAAAGAGGCATGCCATGGGAAGATGTTTTATGTTGTACAAAGACATGATCAGACAGGGTTTTTTTTCCAGATAAGTTTTCATGGCACTCTCTTATTCTTTGGTATTGTCAGTCCAAATCATTTGATGTTGCTATTAAAATTTTAAGATGGATAACACTGGAAGGTCATGTAACAGATCGTTTTACATTTAACATGCTTATTACCAAGTTCTGTGAAAGGAATGAGATGAAAAAGGCCTTTGAGCTGGTAAAACAAATGAATCAGTTTATGGTTATTCCTAATGTAGATACATACAATGCCCTTTTTAATGGACTCATTAAAACTAGTGATTTTCATAAGGCCCATCGTGTTTTGCAAGTCTTGTTGGAAAGTGGTTCTGTTCCTACAAATAAACAATATATCACTTTAATCAATGGCATGTGTAGAGTTGGAAACGTAAAAGGAGCATTGAAACTGCAAGATGAAATGAAAACACTTGGCATCAGCTCCCCCAATGTTGCTATGAGCGCTATTGTGAGAGGGCTTGCAAATTCAAGGAAGATTGAAAATGCTATTTGGGTTCTTGATTTGATGCTTGAGATGCAAATCATTCCAACTATTGCTACTTTCACTACTTTAATGCACATTTATTGCAAAAAAGCTAATGTCGCAAAAGCTTTAGAATTGAGGAGCATAATGGAACATTGTCATGTGAAGCTTGATGTTGTTGCATACAATGTTCTTATATCTGGCCTTTGCACTAATGGTGATGTTGAAGCTGCTTTTAAACTTTATGAAGAAATGAAACGAAGAGATCTTTGGCCTAATACCTCTATATACATAGTTCTTATTGATTCTTTCTGTGCTGGAAATTATCAAATTGAAAGTGAAAAACTTTTGAGGGACATACAAGACAGGGAATTGGTTTCATTAAATTCATATGGAGGCACCAAAAGATTGAATGAGTTGTT